>JAREIK010007514.1:0-66147 GCA_029783825.1 Sapria himalayana | reverse complement strand
CTACTACATGATGAATTGTAGAGTGAGATTAGATTTACAAAAAACTCATAGTTGTGAAAGACACGCCTTAGGTACACCTAGTCTCAGGCGTGGAGCAAACAGGCACTCACCTTGGCTGGGGCGAGGTTTGTTCATGCAAGTTCATGGATAACAGAAAAGGCATGCGCCTTCCTTGAGGGCGAAGCTCTCCACAGTCACGCCTCCTTGGCAGGTTGCCATCCATCGAGCTTCAGAAGCTCGATGAGCTCCATGGAGCTCGACTAGAAGCTCGATTGAGCTCGACGAGGATTTTCACGGAGCTCGTGGTTTAACTCCAGGAGCTCCATGGAGCTCTACGAGCTCTCGTCGAGCTCGACGAACTCATTGAGCTCTACGAACTCATCGAGCTCTACGAACTCATCGAGCTTACGAACTTGTCGAGCTCCTCGTTAAAACCTCAATGAGCAACAAGGATAGTGGCGGGGGGCAAGTGTAAAAGGTGAGTGGAGAGGTGTAAGAGTATTTTTGGATAGTATATTTGATTATATTTTAAAAATATATATGTAAATAGGTATGTATTACATAAAAAAACTCACTCCTTAAGGGTGGCATGTGCCTTTAGGCTCCAAAAGGCCTTTGTGCTTGGTGTGACTTGCATCTTTTACAACTATGCCAACAAATAATTATAATTTTCTCTTTAATTTTAGATGACAAGAGGAAACTTGGAGTAGTTGTAGATGATAGAGACTGAATAATATTGATCCACACTTGGGAAAACATTACATATTCGAGATGTTATGGGAGTTTTACTTGAATTAGTGGTCTTTCAAATATTAAAGGGTACAATGAACAATTGAATCCAACAAGAGTTTCTATAAAGTACATTTATTAAGTCTATTTATTTAAAGAAGAGCATAAGATTTTTCATTTGAACAATAGACGCTCATTAAGAGGTAGTTTTACTATTATTGTTTTCATTGTCAGATTCACTTTAATTGACTTAAGTAGTTGGAACAAAGTTTGATTGATGATAATGATGAGTTATATTGACTTCATGTTGTTATATTTATTAGCGAACAGGGCAGAATATCCAATCTTATTGGAACATAAATGCAGCTTAGTTTAAAATTTTTATTTATTAATCCACCAAGGATTACATATTTTCATAAAAATGAAGGAATGGTAAATGAAACTTATTTTTATAGATCAATTTGTCACTCCTTCAAAGTTTGTTCCTTGGTTTATTTAGATTTTCAAAGGTGATACTTTTCAAAAAAGTGACAACCCTCTACAAGTATCCACAAATGAACAAATAAAAATAATTTGTTGAATGCTAGTATAGATTCATCTTTTAAAATAAATTAGGGTTTTTTTCTTTGTTTTGGGTTTTAGAGTAAAACATAACTACTGCCAAATATTTATGTTTCACTTATATATCTATATAAGTCTGTTAGGGTTTAAGTCAAAAATGAATTTTATATTATTATTATTTAAAACTCTTTTAAATAATAATAATTTAAATTCAAATCCTTATCTGAAAGGAAATGAATTTATATATATTATTATATATTTAAACTCTTTTAAAAATCCTTTACAGATAATTTTCTTATCCAATAATAAAATATAATAGATTAATTTTTTGTTAAATCTCGAATTTAAACTTCATCATGATAAATTTGAATTTAAATAACAACTAATTATTATTTATAATTTAAAATAATCTCATCATTTTAAATTATTATTGAGAGGGAAAAATCATAACCATTATTATCGTTCTTAATGTGTGATCCTATAAGTCAAATGAACATTGTCACTAGGCCTAAATCACATTTTGATTCAACAAGTTATAAGTGACTTCTAGTAAGATATTATAACTATCCAAGTTAAATAAAAAGCTCATGATCCAAGACTATCTTAATATAGTTAATGACATAATTTTTTGTCTCATGATATCTTGATAGAATATAAGACATGAACAAAGTCAATTTTATATTGTTCAATATTTGATTATTCGAAACTCAATTAAACTGACTAAATCAATGACATTGATCTTTATTAATTCATTTGAGCACGATCATATATTTCTCACTCTCAATTGTGGAGAGGACCCAGAGATATGTCTCTTATAATAAGAGGGATAAATTTTATCTCAATCACTCATATCTCACTATATAATTTTATTATGTTCAAGTATAATCTTTATAGTTATCTGATTAAAGATAATGTTTGATTATATCAAAATATAATATTTCTTATGACAAGAACAAGGTTTTCATACGCGTTTTCTAGGCGCGCCCTGATGCGCGCCTCAAGGCGAGGCGCAGAGAAAACGCCTCGAGGCGTCTGAAAAAAAGCCAAACGCACGATAGGCGTACGTTTTTTCAGTCAAGCGTGTTCGAGGCGCGCTTTGATCGCGCCTTTCACTCCTTGAAGAGGGATGCGTACGCTTGGGGAGGCCTTCAAGAAAGGAAAAACAAAAACCTAATTGCTCGATCACTTTCTCGGTTTCTCCTACCGAAGGAAAAAAAAAGAAAAAGCAAACTGTTTTGGGGAGATTCGGGAGAAAACTGGAACCCTACCTCAAGCGGCGACTGCTCGATCATCTCGGCTTCATCCTCGGCTTCATCTCCAGGTATGTCACGCTTTCTCCATCTCTCTTCATCTCTCACCCGAAAACAACCCTTGCTCCTCCTCTTTGCTGTTTATTTTTTTCTCTTCATCTCTCACCCGAACTGCTCCTCCTCTTTGCTGCCGAACTCCTCCTCTTTGCTTTTTAATTTTTTTTTATTTAAGTCAAAGGGAGAATCCCATATCTCTTCATCTCTCCACCCGAAGACAACCCCACTCCTCTTGATTTTAAATTAAATTAATTGGATCATCAATATCCAGTAGCTGTGCTACTCTATTTTCTGCATCAAAGATTTTTTTTTAAAATCAAACAGTCACTCTTCTAAAAAAAATATTCATTTTTAAAATTTAAATCAATTAAATTATGAATTTATTTTAATTTCCTCTTAAAAAAATTATGAATTTTAAAAAATATTCATTTTAAAAAATATTCATTTTTTAAATTATGAATTTTTTTTTAAAAATTCATTTTAAATTATCAAACAGTTCGGCGACTGCCTCGATCATCTCGGCTTCATCTCCTCGGCTTCATCTCCAGGTATGTCACGCTTTCTCCATCTCTCTTCATCTCTCACCCGAAAACAACCCTTGCTCCTCCTCTTTGCTGTTTATTTTTTTCTCTTCATCTCTCACCCGAACTGCTCCTCCTCTTTGCTGCCGAACTGCTCCTCCTCTTTGCTTTTTAATTTTTTTTTATTTAAGTCAAAGGGAAGAATCCATATCTCTTCATCTCTCCACCCGAAGACACCCCACTCCTCTTTGATTTTTAAATTAAATTAATTGGATCATCAATATCCAGTAGCTGTGCTACTCTATTTTCTGCATCAAAGATTTTTTTTTAAAATCAAACAGTCACTCTTCTAAAAAAAATATTCATTTTTTAAAATTTAAACCAATTAAATTCTGAATTTCATTTTTTAATTCCTTTAAAAAAATATTGGCTTTTTTAAATTTAAACCAATTAAATTTTGAATTTCATTTTTAAATTCCTTTCAATTATGTCTTGTTATTATTTTTTAGTCAATTATATTGTTATATAGAAATGTGAATATTATTTCTAATGAATTGATAATTTAAAAAGGAAACATAATTTCTTCACATTCCGACTCCCAACAGACTCAAGCATCATCGGATCACATGATTTCTTCACATTCCTACAAAAAGAAACATAATGAAGCACCAAGTAAGTACTCAAAAATTAAGTCATAAATTTGATTAAATTTAATAAAAAAACTTATAATATTTTTACCTAATTAATAATTTATAATAGGTACAAGTGGAGACAAAGGCAAAGAGGAGTTCAATTTGACGCCAATTGATGAAGATGAAGATTTACATGAAATGGGGATACATGAAAGTGGACATTTTTCTACTTTTGATACATTGGATGAGGATGATGATGCCCTTGGAGAGGAGAATTTAAATTGAAACAATTTACTCTAGTTCTTATTTCATGACTTGGTTATGGTTTTTTGTTAAAGTTTGAAACTATTAGTATAATTGAATTTATTTCCTATTTTATAACTTTGTTATGATTTTTTGTGAAAGTAGTGAACTAGTACGCTTTTTTTAATAGTTCTAATGAATTGTTTTCATGTTTTTATTTATGCTATTTTATTTTATATATTTTAAAATAATAATTAATTATATATTGTGAGGCTCAAAAAGCTTACGCCTCAAAGCCTCAAGGCTTACGCCTCGCCTCATGAATACAAAAACGTATCGCCTTACGCTTTTGCCTTTTAAAACTTTGGACGAGAACTATAGTGATCTCAGGTCAAAGGATTTGATGATATAACTATTATAAATAAACTTATGATTTGATCTATGTATTAATCTCAAGATGAGTTTGTTTAATATTTGTTCTCAACAAATTGATATAATTTTGATTTGTATCTCATATATATATTTATCCTATGAATATTAATCAAATTTTATATTAATTTAAATTTATTATTATTTCTTAATAATAATCAATTAAGAATATTTAAAATAATTAATAATATTATTCAAGGACATTATATATAATAAATATATAAATCATAATAAAATAATTAAGAATATTTATATATTGTTAAATATCATGTCCATACTTAAAGGTGGTCACCCAACTCTATGGGTAGGAAATATAGTCCTCACCTTTTAACCGATACTTGGCGTAACTATTTTTTTTTACGTTATCCTACTCGATAAGATATTGTATCCTACCCAATTCTGCCATAGTAATTGGGTAGGAAGGTGGGTAAACATTTTTGTAGCTATTAATTTTGAAATATTTTAACAATTTAAAAAAAATAAAATACACTAATGTTGTATTAATTTAATAATATAATAAATCAATAACACTATATTCTAAAATAATTACAACAATAATTATAATTGTTTTAGCTATTAATCCATCATAAATATTTATATAATAGACATATATATTAATTTGGGTAGGGTAGGGTAAGATTGCTGAATTGAATTGTTATTTTACATTCATACTCGATTTAATCGAAAGACTAAAACTCTTTAGCATTCCTATCCTTTTTTGTGGTTTACCATTCAGTAGGGTAGGGTAGGGTCAGGTAGGGTAGAAACTTGTGGCCAATCAAAATTTAAATATTCCTATCCATACGATATGCCTAGAGCATTATTACTAACAATATTATGAACTTGACAAGCAATATCTATTTTATGGGTTAAATTTTTTTTATTTTTATGAGTCTTTAATTTTGCTAATGCTAACAAAGTTACTATTTGGGCTAGTTAATATGACAGTCTCAATGTCAATCTACTTTAGAGGTGTCCATTTGGCCATGTCATGTTGACATGATCCAAATATTTTTAGTCCATCCATGCCACCTTGCTTGAAGGACACTACATGATACATCCACTCAAGCTGTGCTGTGCTGACATAATGGCATGAAAGTGAGGCTTTCCATGGCATGTTGGCCCTCAAAGGATATCGAGCATGTCGGTGCTATGTTGGGTCGACTTGTACCCAATTCACTCTTAGCACAATTAGACTAGGCATGAAATTGTGCATGGTGCTAGTGGGCTACCTACGCTATGCTAGGCCATAGCTTGTGGCCTAGTACCAATCAATAGGCTATTATGCTAGGTTGTATGTAATATATACATATTATTCATGTATAATTTAAATATTTAATTAATATATATGAAAATTAATGTCAATAAATGTAAAAATAAATATACTTTAATTTGAATAAAAAATGTAAATCTATGTTTATTTGCATACAAAATAAAAAAAAAATTAAAAATAATGCATGCTAATAGTAATTTTTTTATTTTATCTTGAAGATCTATTTATTTATTTTCTTAATTTTTTAAGCATGATAAAACTTTGATAATATCTAAATGTAGCATGCTCTTCTGATTTGAAATTATATTTACTAATATAAAGAAAGTGAAACTTGATTCAATGCTAAACATTGAAAAAGTTAGTAGAGCACATACTATTTTAGATTGCATATGAAATATAGATTAATATGATTCTAACCAACTTAATATATCAAAAAGTTTCATGTTATTATAATACAAAATAAAATAATAATTAATATCTAAGAACATAGACAATTCACTTTTATTTGATAGATATTTATTTTTTTCTTCTAGCAAATTGGATAAAAAAGTTAGTCGTTGAATATATTGTTGATATTCATGCTTAGAGACTTGTTAAAATTATTAAATTTATTGTTGTTATATTTAAGTAAATTATTTAATTGTTTGTAAATATTATCATCTGGTTCTTATGGGTTGTTTATGTACGGAATATATATTTTATAATATTTTTTTATCTTAATTTTAAGATTTATACTGATAATTAAGTAATAAAAGATGAAATGTATGATCAAAAGATTTATCTTAAAATTATCGGTATAAAAGATTTATACCGATAAATTTTAAGATCTATTTATTTATTTTCTTAATTTTTTAAGCATGATAAAACTTTGATAATATCTAAATGTAGCATGCTCTTCTGATTTGAAATTATATTTACTAATATAAGAAAGTGAAACTTAATTCAATGCTAAACATTGAAAAGTTAGTAGAGCACATACTATTTTAGATTGCATATGAAATATAGATTAATATGATTCTATCCAACTTAATATATCAAAAAGTTCATGTTATTATAATACAAAATAAAATAATAATTAATATCTAAGAACATAGACAATTCACTTTTATTGATGGATATTTATTTTTTTCTCCTAGCAAATTCGATAAAAAAGTTAGTCGTTGAATATATTGTTGATATTCATGCCTAGAGACTTGTTAAATTATTAAATTTTATTGTTGTTATATTTAAGTAAATTATTTAATTGTTTGTAAATATTATCATCTGGTTCTTATGGGTTGTTTATGTACGTGAATATATATTTTATAATATTTTTTTATCTTAATTTTAAGATTTATACCGATAATTAAGTAATAAAAAGATGAAATGTATGATCAAAAGATTTATCTTAAATTATCGGTATAAAAAGATTTATACCGATAATTTTAAGATCTATTTATTTATTTTCTTAATTTTTTAAGCATGATAAAACTTTGATAATATCTAAATGTAGCATGCTCTTCTGATTTGAAATTATATTTACTAATATAAAGAAAGTGAAACTTGATTCAATGCTAAACATTGAAAAAGTTAGTAGAGCACATACTATTTTAGATTGCATATGAAATATAGATTAATATGATTCTATCCAACTTAATATATCAAAAAGTTTCATGTTATTATAATACAAAATAAAATAATAATTAATATCTAAGAACATAGACAATTCACTTTATTGATGGATATTTATTTTTTTCTCCTAGCAAATTCGATAAAAAAGTTAGTCGTTGAATATATTGTTGATATTCATGCCTAGAGACTTGTTAAAATTATTAAATTTTATTGTTGTTATATTTAAGTAAATTATTTAATTGTTTGTAAATATTATCATCTGGTTCTTATGGGTTGTTTATGTACGTGAATATATATTTTATAATATTTTTTTATCTTAATTTTAAGATTTATACCGATAATTAAGTAATAAAAAGATGAAATGTATGATCAAAAGATTTATCTTAAAATTATCGGTATAAAAAGATTTATACCGATAATTTTAAGATCTATTTATTTATTTTCTTAATTTTTTAAGCATGATAAAACTTTGATAATATCTAAATGTAGCATGCTCTTCTGATTTGAAATTATATTTACTAATATAAAGAAAGTGAAACTTGATTCAATGCTAAACATTGAAAAAGTTAGTAGAGCACATACTATTTTAGATTGCATATGAAATATAGATTAATATGATTCTATCCAACTTAATATATCAAAAAGTTTCATGTTATTATAATACAAAATAAAATAATAATTAATATCTAAGAACATAGGACAATTCACTTTTATTTGATGGATATTTATTTTTTTCTCCTAGCAAATTCGATAAAAAGTTAGTCGTTGAATATATTGTTGATATTCATGCCTAGAGACTTGTTAAAATTATTAAATTTTATTGTTGTTATATTTAAGTAATTATTTAATTGTTTGTAAATATTATCATCTGGTTCTTATGGGTTGTTTATGTACGTGAATATATATTTTATAATATTTTTTTATCTTAATTTTAAGATTTATACCGATAATTAAGTAATAAAAAGATGAAATGTATGATCAAAAGATTTATCTTAAAATTATCGGTATAAAAAGATTTATACCGATAATTTTAAGATCTATTTATTTATTTTCTTAATTTTTTAAGCATGATAAACTTTGATAATATCTAAATGTAGCATGCTCTTCTGATTTGAAATTATATTTACTAATATAAGAAAGTGAAACTTGATTCAATGCTAAACATTGAAAAAGTTAGTAGAGCACATACTATTTTAGATTGCATATAAATATAGATTAATATGATTCTATCCAACTTAATATATCAAAAGTTTCATGTTATTATAATACAAAATAAATAATAATTAATATCTAAGAACATAGACAATTCACATTTATTTGATGGATATTTATTTTTTTCTCCTAGCAAATTTGATAAAAAAGTTAGTCGTTGAATATATTGTTGATATTCATGCCTAGAGACTTGTTAAAATTATTAAATTTTATTGTTGTTATATTTAAGTAAATTATTTAATTGTTTGTAAATATTATCATCTGGTTCTTATGGGTTGTTTATGTACGTGAATATATATTTTATAATATTTTTTTATCTTAATTTTAAGATTTATACCGATAATTAAGTAATAAAAAGATGAAATATATGATCAATATTTTAAATAAGTTTTTTTTATCTCAATAACAATGATACCAAAATATGAGACATTAATATTTATTTAAAAATATTACTCATATTATATATGCACCTTAGCGTAATATAAGTTATTGGAATATATACAGATTACAGACTATATATATTTGTTATATCATAAAAATTTTTATGAATTTTTAAAAAAAATTTATATTCAATTTGAGTTGTTAATTATTATTATATTAATTTATTATTAACATAATTGAATATTTTGTATTAGTAGTCAACATATAAATCTAAGATTTATTATGTAGAATTCTAATGATGTATGATATCCAATTGATAAAAGCAATGTAGCTTCTTAATATCCTAATATATTTTAATATATTGTGTATTTGTTCTAATGATGAATAAATAATTAATAAGTCAATTTCTACTATCTGATTTATTTTATGATAAATATAGCTAATGTAAAAATTTTTTGCCAAGAGATTATTTTTAATAGTTCTTAACAAAAATATTTATTGTAATATTATTATTTAATATATTATTAAATATTATGTTAATTATTTAATTTTTATCTAGTATTTTGGGAAGGAACTCAATATTAACTTATATATGATAGAATCATCACGAGAATATTGAATCTCTTGAAATGGTAATATATATTTTTTAGTTTTCAATTAGAATCAACAAAGTGGGCGGAATGCTACGTGTAAATACTTTATTATTGTGATTAGTTTAAATTTCAGACATTATCAAGATCATTACACATTTTGTTTAAGTTCAATGATAATAAATTATTTTTAATTTTATAATTTTTTACTGTCTTTCCTACAAGTCATTATATGAGATTCTATGAAAAGTGAGTTGAAAATCAATATTGTATTATTATAATTAGGCCAATAGTGTTTAAAAAATCTAAGCAGAAGTCTTATGCTAGCAATAAAAGTCATGTCTTCTATTGCAAACTCTTGGCGACAATTAAATGAAGTCATTAAATTTGACGCAGATTAAAGTTTAAGGCCTCTCTACTTATTTAGATTTGTCTGTAATCTAATATATTATATATTTTTGTATATAATTTGACTTATCTTCTAAAATGTTTAGTCCCACTTGTACTTGTATAATAATATATATTTTTATAATATATATATATATATATATATATATATATATTGTTGAATACTTTAATACTTGTATTAAAACTCTTTAATACTTGTATAGAGGTATCGAGTGAGTCGGGCAGCTTGGGTATGTCCCGTGGCAAGAAATGATTAGTCGTGCTTGTCTTTGCCTAGAATGGTTTTGAATCATGCCTATACCATGCTCATGATAGTCCATGGCATGGCTTGTGCGGTGTTGTTCCAGGCATGGCCTGCATGCTTGGCATAAAATATGGAATGGACCACATTTCAAAAAAACAATCTTTAAATATTATAGTTTTTTGTTGATAGGATAGCATCCATTACTTTCATGTCGGCCAAAAAAACAAAATTTAAATTCATAAGTTATTTTAGTAGTTGGATTACATTTAATGGCTCAATGGCAAAATCTTATAATTGTTCAATCTTTGTCGTAGAAAATAAAAAAAAAATAAAAACAATATTATTTAATCAATTTTTTTATGAATAACATATTCATGTATTTATTTTTTATTGTTTATCTGTAATCTCATTTTTTACCTAGCTCTTTTATTTAATTTTTATTCTAAAAGTGCCATAGTGCTCTTTATTTATCCATAATATTTTATTTATACATTTGTAATTTTAATTTGATAAATTGCTAAAGTAATTTTGGTGATGAGCTACAACTTTAAGGTGCAAGAATATGAGGTGAAAGTCAAAAGTAAAAGCTACACACTTAAAGCAAAGGTACTAATTATGTTGCATATATTTATTTGAATTAATAATTTTTAGATAAATAATAATTTAATAATAAATAAAAATTTAAAAAACTTTGTTCTTCACTCTTACTTATAAATCACCTGAAGGTCTAAGTTGTGAAATTTGGTTATTTTCTGTGGTTGACTTATATGCCAAAAAAATTTAAAAATATGTAAATTTTATTAGTGTTTTAACATAATTAAAAATAAAAATTTTAGAGGTAAAAAAGGTTTAACATAATATATATACTATAAAAAAATATATACATATAATAGTTTTTGTAATATGAAAAATCTAAAGAGATATGTAAATTAATATAAAAAAATATCACTTATTGGATTCAGACAAACTCAATTTAGTCGTAAGGTCTTTTAAGTTGAATTAACATCATGTTCATTGACTCATTTCATTTATTTCAATGAGTTTAAAGGCAAGTTATAGCATAATTAAATTTTAGTATGAGTCATTTGATTAGATTTTTAAAAAATTCTAGACTAGTTTATATTATGTAAATTTATTTTAATTTGATCATGTAATTCGTAGGTTGATGAGTATGTGTAACAATAAAATATTTAAATTACAAGAATAATTAATAATTAAGAAACTTAGTATATACAATGAAGTAATCTTTTTGATGTTCAACATATGGACTAGCCTAGAGGTGTCAAATGGGCTGTGCCAGGCCAGTCAGACATGGTTTTTGCCGGCCTAACCGTGCTTACTCGGCCAAGCACGACATGATCACTGTACCATGTCGTGCCTGGCATGACATGGTTTTTTTAAGCTAGGCTCGGTACGGCCCGGCTGGCATGGCTGGGTTTTGGCCGTGCCGGGTTAGGCCCGTTCGGGCTGGTTCTAAAAATGTAAATTTTTTATTATTTATTTAATGTTTATAATATTTATATAATTATAAAATATAAATCATATAATGTTTAAAAATATTTAAATTGTAAATTGTAAATATTTGAATAAATATTAAGTTTATTTTTTTATATTATTTGTTTTAATTTTGTATTAATTAGATTATAATTTATTGTAATTATATTTTAGAATTTTTAATGAAATTTTTAAACAAAAAAATAAAATAAATACAAAATTTATTTAAAAAAAAATAACAAAGTCACACTAATAAAGGCAAGTGCTAAACGACCAAACCAAAACAAATATAATATAAATAAAAATGAGTATAAAATATCGAAATTAAAAATTAGAATCAAGCACAAGTGCACAACTCATAAGCAAAAGCATAGCTGTAACATAAGTGTCATTATTGGCGTGTCGCAATCCTGCAATCGTCAAGCATCAAGTGACAACCTCATCAATCATCTATCAGTGTATTATTATCATCCTCATCCTCAATATCAATATTACTATCATATGGATTATTATCAGTAATTAATTCATTTATTTTTGCTGTAGTTCCTGTCCTATCTTGATCCTAGATGTTAAATTTCGAATCCTCCTAATTTTCATGTATGTTAAAGTCTCAACAATATCTAGACGTAATTTTGATTTTCTATCCAAAATCACATTCAATACAACAAAAAAGTAGGTTTCGATGCTATGCTCGATATTGGAGGAGTCAGTAGATCACGTGCCATCTTAGATAGTATGAGAAATGTGAACTCGTATGATTTTCATCACTCTAATATATCAAGATTTTTAGTATCAGAATGTGATATGATTTAGCAGTAATTAATATAAGTATCGAGACAGTTCGTTTCTATTCGATGGTCCACCTCATCATTTTCTCCTAGTTAACTGAATGAAAAAATCGTCATCTCCAAATATGATATTGATCTCACTACTACTGTCGCTATACTTAGCATTGTAGTATGTGAAAAACTCAGTCAACTTCTTGTAAATTAACTTTTCAGGTGAGTCTTCTAGGTTCATGCACGAGAAAATATAAGTCAAAATATTATATATTCCTTTTATTTTAAACCTAGGATCCATATATGTAGCGATATAATAAAGAGATGAAATTGTGGACCAGCACTATAAGTACTTGATTTTCATCTCTGTAATCATATGGCTAAGTATCAGGTCAACTCGATTCTTCTTAATATGCTATTAATACTACTATGCACCTGAGTGCAATATAAGTCATGAGAGTAAAACCGATGAACACATGTGTAATCCAACACATGATTCCAACATCAGATCCGTATAATTTCAACGGTGTTTCATATCTGATTGAAATTTCTTTTTCTTAATATTCGTAGACAAACAGAGACTACCGAACTTTTATTGTCTGCAAGGTGTGCGAATGTATTTTAGTGAGTTATGTATGTTTTCCAAAGAGGGGGAACACACATTCATTCTCGTTTATACAATTAAGTTAATTATGTGACACATGTATTTGACATGAAAAACTTTTTTTGATGGTCCGTCTCTAGTATTCATAACAAACATGTTAATCATTATTTTATTATTAGATACGTTATCGAATGTGATATTAAAATTTTATTTTGAATTTTATATTTTCTAAATATTTTTATCATACACTAAAAAATGATCAGGTTATCATGAGGATAAAGAATCTCAGAGAATCTTAAAATTTTTGTATTCATAGTCTATTTAGAATCTACATATTGAGCGGTGAGATATGCACAAGATGCATTATCGTGACTAGTTCAAATATCATGTCATGAACACCACTCCACAATATGCTATAAATTTATTAATTATTATTTATTTTTCTAACTTATAATATTTTAGTATGTTCTTAAATATTGACCTAAAAATCTTATGATAAGCAGGTTAAAAATATATTTGTATGATGCTCACTACCCTTGGATCTTCTGAAAATCTGATTGGAAGACCTATCAATGTGATAAGTTTGACAATGTCTTTTTTACCCAACTCACTGTGGTATATGAAGGGGGTAAACTTTTAGACTGAATTAGATTCAGTTTCAAAAATTACAGTGTTAAGTTGAGTTTCTCTAGGATTCAATCTACCATATTTTTTGGTGCATAATTCAACATGCTTCTTGAGGTGCCCAGTCTCAAACGTATTTTTATAAGTTAATTTCTTATAATATTTGCACTATATTATTTTTTTATTCCTTATTTTTAATATTTTTTTGTTTTATTATATTAAAATGAGTCCAAATTATAGAAGTCTTCCTAGTTTTTTATTTTTTAGATGTTTGAGTTGTGATGACCAGAGAAACCAATGTTTTAGCAGTATCGGACTTTTTTGTAAGATTTTTATTTTCTAAATTTATATTAATTTTATTAGTATTTCTATTTGCCATTTTTTTAGTTTTTTAGATAAGAAGATAGCTTAAAGAGTTGAGACTTGAGAGAGAGAGAGAAATTAAAAAATTAATTATTTTTAAATTAAAAGTTTCAGACTTAAGTTAACTAATTAAAAAAAATAGAAATACCCATAAAACAGTGTAAAAGAAAAGCATGTGCACAAAAAATTTAACTTCTAAAGACTAATGCAAATACCAACTAAAGACGAGTCTGAGTTGCGAGTCCCAAAAAACCAAACCAAAATCTCGAGAGATAGAATTTTAGGAGAGAGATTTGAGAGAGAGAGTGTGAGAATGTGAGATTTTATATTTTTGAAAAACATATAATTAGAGAGGGAGGGCTTTTATAGAAAAATTTAGAATTTTTTTTAAAAAAGTATTTTTTATTTTTTTGAATTTTTAATTATTTTTTGGGGTTGAATCATGTGGGCGGTCAGATTCTGCTTCATAGCCATTGGAGGCAAAATTCAACGGCTAAAATTCAAATAATTTTTATTTTTTATTTTTTTTAATTTTTGAACCGTTGGGGTTGGTTCGGACTCGGGTCCACCTATTTTTTTGACCCATCGGGCTGAGCCTCAGCTCGATTTGGCGGTACCTCTGCTCGTGCCGAGGTACCGGGCCAATTGGGCCATGGTACCGTATTTGGCCATGCACAACATGAGGCCTGGTTGGCCTTAGCACGACACGACACGGTTAGTGCTGTGTTAGGCACGGCCGAAACGTACTGTGCCTCATGTTGGGCTGGGCCGGGCCAGCCGGTTTGACACTTCTAGACTAGTCATGATGACTTTCCATTTGCATGCATCATTATCTTTCTTGATTTTAAGTAGAATTTAAATAATTTTTTTATGATTTTATGTGATTTTTCAATATTATGATGACCTAGTTATATTTGAGTATTTGTTTAGAATTGTTAGTGAATATGATATCTAAAATATAATTTTTTTTTATTTCATATGATTATGTTTTAAATAATAGTGTAATGATGAATATATTTGTGGGAATCATTAAACATGAGTATTTAGGTAATATTTTTTATATTAGGTATATTTGTTACATAATTAACCTAATAGTGCAAGCAAATATAAAAATAGTCTTTCTTATATTAGGAAACACTAATATATCTTAAGATATCTAGTAGACTTAAAGTTTTATAATATATATTTGTTAGTAGTCCTAAAAAAGTTTAAATAGATATCACATGTTATTGGAATTATACTTACATGCTGTTTGATTTATGTGTTTAATGATAATATGTGATACCTGACTATGTCACTAATAAAAATGGTAAAATTATTATTGATAATTTATACTAAAGATAAATTTTATTTTTAAAAAATTTGAAGGTTTTTTATGATATGATAAAATATATTTGTTTATGTGTACTTCTATCATATGCATTACACTTAAGTGTATTATAATATTCGTAATATATTTAGAAAATATAAAGTACATTATGATTTGATGTCATGATTGTTGAGATAAAAAATATATTTAAAATATTAGTTTTCTATTTTATCTCTTTATTATTTGACTACTTGTTCGAATGTTTGGATTAATGTGAAATGAGTAAAAAATATATTAAAATATATATTCACCTATAAGAACCAAATAAAAGAATTAGATGGTAGAATTTATGAATACTTAAATAACATCATTAAGTATTATGATACTACATATAATAATTTTAGGGAGCCTATAAATATGAACATGATGGACATTTTATTTGAAAATGATGATTTTTTATTCAATTAGTTAGGATAAATAATGAGTGATCTATTGAATATGAGCAAATTATTCCAATATTTAGATATCAATTACTGTGCTATCCTATCACATAATGATATTAAGAATTTAAATATATTGAATTTATGAAAATCATATCAATTCATTTATCATCTTATCCTTTACTATCTAAAATGATATATGATATATTGATCCTTTTGGTGTCTAATATTGTATTGAAGTTTATTATTTTATGTCTATGAATATTATTTAAATATGAGATTGTCACTATGATTAGATATCATAATAACATTATAATGCTTGAAGGATTGAAAGAATTTATAAGTGAGTCTTCAAGATCAAGTGAAAAAGGTTCTAGTAGATGATAACTCACACGATATTGATGATATTGAGATTATCACTATGACTGAGTTTTTTATGTGATGATTCGAATCCTACAGACTGCTTATAAATATTAGAGGTTTAGTGTGTTATTGTTTCCGACTGTTGTTGATTGTTGTGCTATTGTAATTTTTTAATTTATTGTTATTTGTGATATTTTGATGACATTTAGACCGCAAAATTAATGTATTTTTTTTGTTAAATTGTGATTTTTGTTTGTTTTCATTTTTGGTACAATGCAATTTATTTTTAATATTTAAATTGTTAAAAGTTTAAATTTTATTTTAAAGAAAAAATTTGTTTGACAAAGTCAATGCCCATGATCCTATGCATGATGTCCAGTGACTATTGGTTGTAAATTTTTAATTACAATTATAGATAGTGATGCTAGTAATGCCATAGTGGCGACTAATAATTGGATGATGGGCTAGTCTGGCCACTGGGACAGGGACATTGGCTGTTGCGAATTGGCTAGTGCTAGACATTAGCAGCCAGCACGCCTAACTGATGAAGGCAGACCTTCGTGCTATGTCGTGCCTACCTCCCATGATGTCGGGTTGACTTTGCACATCATGGTACCCAATTTGTGATGTGTTTGGTGGTACAACACGGTGGTCCGACTGGTCCACAAAAATTCTTGTCGTCCCCATCTTGTCTTGATCCATTTGGCACAACTATTTTTATAAAATTTTTATTTATAATAATTTTAAATTAGTTAATATTATGTATTCATTTTTTTATGGTTTTTAGATATTAGGGTCTAAGCTAATTTATGGATGAGAGTAAACCTACTCATGGATCAATCTGTTGAGTTAATATCTAAATATAATATTTTTATAATATTTACTAGTTTTTTTAATTTTTTATATTTTATAGGTTTTTTGAAGAAGAGATTTTTTTTTAATAATAAATTAATGTAGGTAAAAAATAAGTACAATAAAAATTTATATCTTGAAAAAATGCAGACTCAACTCACTCAAATCTGAATATTAAAAATTACAAGTTCACAACTTTGCAATCACGATGCATATTTATTAATATTAATTTATATAATTATATTTTATATGATTATTTAAATGGAAATTATTATTTTAAAAAATACAATGCACAACTTAGTAAATTTCTCAGAGCAGAAAGGGGTGATAAATAGAAAGAAAAAATATTATAGTTTGAGTGAAAAATTATAATTGTTAATTTCTTATTTGTAGATATTTTTTAATTAAAACAATATGTTTTATTATTATTTTGTTAATATTTATTTAGGAAGAAATCCAAGTATTCAACGGTTAATGTAATACCAATTTTTTGTTTTTTTTTTCTGATAATAATTTAATATTTAACTGGTGGAATAGTGACATGCGTTTTTCTCCTATCTATTGACATGGCGAAAGCCAGCCATTGTGAAGGCAATGACTTTTTTTTAATGAGGCATGCGCATGTTTAGCGCCTTATTCAATATAATATTATTTTATCAAGCATGTGGGCTTCATGTGTATGATTTTTTAAAAATCAGCATGGACGAGCCGATGTAGGGCATACTCTGTGCTTCGTTCTGGTTTTGCCAAATGGTTCATGCCTTGTCGGCTTTGGCATGCTGGTCATTTTTCTTGGCTCGGGTGCTTGGCAGTGCTCAACACATCCCATGCTATGGGCAGGCCCATGCGCCGTGCAGACATTGATTCTGCTTGTTTCATGCCCGACATGGCTAATTCTGTCTGTACTGTGAGGTCAGCATTGGTCTCCCTGTCAGATGTACACCTCTAATCCGCTCACATTCATATATGTTCATAAATTTCTCATTTTTGTTAGGATTTTCTCTCAATGTGATTTTTTTTGTTTTAATGTTTTCATGTAGAATCAATAAACTAAAAAGATTTTTTCTCAGTATTGGGTATGATAAATTATACTTTTTTATTTTTACTCATATGAGAGTCTCCTAGTTGCTTGTAGAGGTGTCAAACGGGCCTGCCCGGGCTGTTTTTTTTTTTGAGCACGAGCGTGCCTTCGTGCCGGGCCGGCACGGTTTAAAAAAGACTGGCTCGGCATGGCCCGCAGGCACGGCAGGCCGTGCAGTGCCTAGAGGTGTCAACCGGCCCGGCCCGGCTGACACCTCTACAAGCAACTAGGAGACTCTCCTATGAGTTAGGCACGTGCCGTTCCTGGGTTAGGCACGTGCCGTGCCGTGCCGGGCAGTGCCGTGCACGGCCCGTGCCGTGCCGTGCCTGGCCTGTGCCGTGCCGTGCCTGGCCCGTGCCGTGCCGTGCCTGGCCCGTGCCGTGCCGTGCCTGGCCCGTGCCGTGCCGTGCCTGGCCCGTGCCGTGCCGTGCCTGGCCCGTGCCGTGCCGTGCCTTGCCCGTGCCGTGCCGTGCCTGGCCCGTGCCGTGCGTGCCCTGGCCCCGTGCCGGGCCGTGCCTGGCCCGTGCCGTGCCGTGCCTGGCCCGTGCCGTGCCGTGCCTGGCCCGTGCCGTGCCGTGCCTGGCCCGTGCCGTGCCGTGCCTGGCCCGTGCCGTGCCGTGCCTGGCCCGTGCCGTGCCGTGCCTGGCCCGTGCCGTGCCGTGCCTGGCCCGTGCCGTGCCGTGCCTGGCCCGTGCCGTGCCGTGCCTGGCCCGTGCCGTGCCGTGCCTGGCCCGTGCCGTGCCGTGCCGTGCCCTGGCCGTGCCGTGCCGTGCCGTGCCGTGGCCCGTGCCGTGCCGTGCCGTGCCTGGCCGTGCCGTGCCGTGCCTGGCCCGGCCGTGCCGTGCCTGGCCCGTGCCGTGCCGTGCCTGGCCCGTGCCGTGCCGTGCCTGGCCCGTGCCGTGCCGTGCCTGGCCCGTGCCGTGCCGTGCCGGCCGTGCCGTGCCTGGCCCGGCCGTGCCGTGCCGTGCCTGGCCCGTGCCGTGCCGTGCCTGGCCCGTGCCGTGCCGTGCCTGGCCCGTGCCGTGCCGTGCCTGGCCCGTGCCGTGCCGTGCCTGGCCCGTGCCGTGCCGTGCCTGGCCCGTGCCGTGCCGTGCCTGGCCCGTGCCGTGCCGTGCCTGGCCCGTGCCGTGCCGTGCCTGGCCCGTGCCGTGCCGTGCCTGGCCCGTGCCGTGCCGTGCCTGGCCCGTGCCGTGCCGTGCCTGGCCCGTGCCGTGCCGTGCCTGGCCCGTGCCGTGCCGTGCCTGGCCCGTGCCGTGCCGTGCCTGGCCCGTGCCGTGCCGTGCCTGGCCCGTGCCGTGCCGTGCCTGGGCCCGTGCCGTGCCGTGCCTGGCCCGTGCCGTGCCGTGCCTGGCCCGTGCCGTGCCGTGCCTGGCCCGTGCCGGTTCAGCCGTGCCTAGGCCCGTGCCGTTCCTGGGTTAGGCACGTGCCGTGCTGTGCCGGGCTGTGCCGTGCATGGCCCGTGCCTGGCCCGTGCCGTGCCTGGCCTGGCTCATGCCTTGCCGTGCCGTGCCTGGTTCGGCACGGTTCGGCCCGTGGCAAGGCACACCGGCACGGGTTCGTCCCGTGTCGGGTGTCCCCCGAGCCAGACCCCGCGATCGCCCCTCCCGCAAAAAAAGACTGCGGGTCGGGTTTGATTGGATCCGACCAGCGGTCCCATGATGCCTGAACCGTACGGCCAGGCCAGGCCCGAGCGTGCCAGGCATGGCACGACATAGCCCGCCATGCCGGGCCCAGCTTTTTTAAACAGTGTCGGGCCAGGCACGCTCGTGCTAAAAAAAGGGTCGGCCCGGCCTGGCCCTTTTGACACCTCTAGCCGTGCCGGGCCCGCTCGGGCATGGCCTGGCAGTACAGGCCAGGAAATTATTTTTTAATTTTTTTTATTTTATTTATATAAATTATTAAAAAATATATAAAATTTTAGATAATGTATAATATTATATATTTATAATATGAAAAATGTTAAAATTTATTAAAATAACAAAGTTTAAATTTTTTTAATGTAATATAAAAATAGTTTATAATTTATTAGAATTACATAATAAAGTTATAAATTTTTAAATGAAAAATTAAAACAAAAAAATAAATAAATCAATACAATATGTTAATAAAAATAAAAATTAAAAAAAACATAAGCAACTCAAATGAAAAATGACCAATCAGTCATTTGAAACCGAAGGTCTGAACTAAACAAATTGCAGTTTCAACATAACGTACAAACAAAGCGTACAATCAATAAAAAAAATATCGAAATCAAAAAATAATAGATCATCATCAATCGTCAATCGGCATATCATGAGCATCATCAGCCGCAACATCAAGATCAGTATCATATGGATTATCATCATCAGCAATCAACTCCTCCGCTATCATAGTGGATAAGGCTGCAGTCCCAGCTCCAGCACGATCATGGATGCTAAACCTCGAATTCTCCCAATCCTTCTAACAAGTCAAGGCCTCAACAATATTTGGACGTAATCTCGATCTCCTATCCGAAATCACTTTCACCGCAACAGAAAAAGCAGACTCCGATGCTACGCTCGACACCGGAGGAGTCAGTAGATCCCGTGCCATCCTAGTTAGCACGAGAAAGGTGGACTAATATGATTTCCACCACTGTAATATATCAAGATTCTTAGTATTAGAATGTGATATGATTGAGCAGTAATCGGTATCTAAGTACCGAGAAAGCTCGCTCCTATGTGATGGTCCACCCCTACATTTTTCCCTCCCTAGCTGAATGGAAAAATCATCATCTCCGAACAAGGTATTAATGTCCGTAATCACAGTCTCACTGCTACTATCACCACACTTAGTATCGTAGTATGTGAACATGTCAGTCAATTTCTCATGAATGAACCTTTCAGGTGGCTTTTCCAGGTTCATGCACGAGGAAATTTAGGTCAGAGTGTTTTCTACCCATTCCACCTTAATCCTAGGGTCCATGCACGCAGCGAAGCAATAAAGAGATGGAACGGTGGACCAGTACTTCAAGTACTTGATTTTTATCTCTGCAACCATATGGCTAAGCGTCGGGTCAGCTCGATACTTCCTAAACATGCTACTAATATTGCATATACACCGGAGTGCAATGCAAGTAGTGGGCGTATAAACCGACGAACACATGTTCATCGTGTCATAAAAAATCTTCAGGAATTTCATAAATAAAATTCCTGAAGCTCAGTCAGTGTCGTCAATAATAAGTTCGTCACTCTTACTATTGACGTAATCAGATATCACGTGTTCGTATCCAACACATGATTCCAACATCAGGTACGTGTAATTCCAACGTGTCTCACATCCGATTGGAATTTCTTCTTCTTAAGATTCGCAGACAAACAGAGACTACCAAACTCTTGTTGTCTGCGAGGAGTGCGAATATACTTGAGTGCATTGCGTATATTTTCCAACGTGGGGGAACACACCTTCATACCCGCTTGAACAATCAGGTTAATCATGTGACACATGTATATGACATGAAAGATCTCTCCTAATGGTGCGTCTCTAATATTTCTAATAAATATGTTGATCGCTACTCCATTATTAGATGCGTTATCGAAGGTGATACTAAAAATTTTATTTTGAATTTTATATTCCCTAAAGATTTTTATCATATACTCAAAAATGGTCGGGCCATCATGCGGTTGAAGAATCTCAGAGAATCCTAAAATTTTTTTATTGATTTTCCAGTTTGAATCTATATAGTGGCTGGTGAGACATGCATAAGAAGATTTATCGTGAGTCGTGACTTGTCCAGATATCGGATGTCATGGACACCATTTCACTATATGTCATAAATTTATTAATTATTTTTGTTTTTCTAACTTATATATCTTTAGTATGTCATTCCTAGATGTGGACCTAGGAATCCTACGATAAGCAGACTGAAAATATATCGGCATGATGCGCACTACCCTTGGATCTTCCGAAAATTTGATCGGAAGACCCATCAATGTGATAAGTCTGGCCATGCCGTCCCTACCCAGCTCGCTGGAGTATATGAAGGGAGTAAACTTTGAGACTGTACTCGATCCAGTCTCAAAAAATGCAGTGACAAGTTGGGTTTGCCCAGGATCTAATGGTCTATGTTTTTTGGTGCATAATTCAGTATGCCTCTTAAGGTGCCTAGTCCCAAACGAACTCTTACATGTTAAAAGTCCTATACATTATTTGTACTGTGTCATTTCTTGTTCCTCACCCCTAATATTTTTTTATTTTATTATATTAAAATGAGTCCAAACTACAGAAGTCCTAGTTTTTTATTTTTTAGAAGTTTGGGTTGAGACGACTGGAGAAACCTAAGCATCATCAGCCTTAGTCCTCTGTGTAATATTTTTATTTTCTAAATTTAAATATGTTTCAGTTGTATTTGTCATTTTTTAGGATTTTTGTTTTTAAGAATAGTTTAATAGAGACTAGAAGACTGATTTTAATTTTTTTTAATTTTGGTCCAGAGAGAGAAACTAGAGAGAGAGAGAAAGTTAAAAAAACGTAAAATAAATTATCCGGTAAAAGCAGTGAGATTAATAACGTGCACGGTGCACCACAATCAAATTCTAATCTTCAAAACTCAAGTCGAGATTCCCAAAAATCCAAGCCGAATGCCAAAATCCCGAGTCCCGAGAGAGAAACAAGATTTTTGAGAGAGAAATTGAACGATTTGAGAGAATTTATGTTTATGAAAAATATAAATGTTAAAGAGAGGGGGGTGAATTTATAGATTAAAGATAATAATTTTTTTTAAAAAAAGTAATTTTTTGAATTTTTTTAGTTTTTTAGGGAGCAGAATCATGAGGGCCATTGGATTCTGCCCCATAGCCGTTGGAGGCGAGATTCAACAGTTGAAAATTTAATTTTTTATTATTTTTTTTTCCGTTGGGGGGGGGGGATTTGGGTTGGTTCGGGTCTTGTGGGAGTGGGACCGCGGGTCGGGTCCAATCAGACCCGACACACTGTCTTTTTTGCGGGAGGGGTGTGGGGCGATCGCTGGGTTGGGCTCGGGGGACACCCGGCACGGGACGAACCCATGCCGGTGTGCTGTGCCACGGGCCGAACTGTGCCAGGTCAAGCACGGCACGGCACGGCTTGTGCCTAACTCGGGCACGGCTTTTTTTCGTGCCGGGCCGGCCTGGCCCGTTTGACACCTCTAGTTGCTTAGCTATTATTGACTCATTTGTTGTGTGTTATAAACTTTATTTTTTTCTTCAAATTGATGTTTATGAAGCTAAGCATAAATGAAATATTTTCACTTAATTGTGAGATATCACAACTACTAAAATATACTAGATAATTCTATTATGAACATCTGGATGATGTTATTCATAATGGGTTAACTATAACATATTTTATCCATTGAAAATAATTATTTTGGAATTCTACATAACCATAAGTTTTGATATTTTAAATATTTTATAATTTTTCTTGATGATTATTCATATTAAAATTGAAAAATAGGCATGTCAAATAGATATTTTATTTATTTATTCTTGAATAAAGAATACACATTTTAAGATTCTTGCTCATTTTTGTTAAACAATAAAAATTTAATATGATTGTGATATTAAAATTCTAACCAGTGATAATAAGTAAAAGATATTGAATGAGTTTTTTGGCTTTTTGAGGAGTATGCGATGATATACCATTTATTTTATGCCATATACATGTATATAATGAAATAATTTAAAAAATAGATATCTAATTGATTCGGACAAAAATACTTCTTACAATTAAGTGTGTCTAAATGTTTTTGAGTGCATGTGAAGTGGTCATTGTCGCTAACTAGACTTGATAATTTTGGCTATTCTAAATGGCCCGATGTGGAGCCTACTCGAAATGCCCATTCCACTCTTATCATCATAGTTGCTTCATGGAAACATGTTCATAATATAACCGGGTTGGACCAAGTTTATCTAAATTGATTATATATTTTTTCAAAGCAGATAGACCTTGCCCAATTATATACTGTTCCAAGGGTTAACTTGATTCATTCTTTGTGAGCTATTTGGTTAGGTTGAGCTAAACAACCCGAATTATAGATGTACTACTAAATATTTTGATTAACTAGATATTTTTAATTTTTTAGGTTGTATTGCATATTAATTATTTCATTTTGACATGATATTATGTTTATTATTATTGATTTTTGAATGAACATGTATTGTTTTAAGATCTCTTTACTGGAAAGGAAAAAATGAAAGCCTGTATCTTGAAGTGTATTTTTCTGTCTTTTCATTTCCCAAAAAATATCACTATTAAGAGACAATGTAGATTGTTTTACATGTCAACATAAATTATTCTTTAAGTATACACATGAAGTCTAGTTGAATATGATATTATTTTTCTATTGCCTTGATGAGTACACGGAGACTTCCCATAATGTCTCACCAATCGATGAATAGGCAGAGATTGTTGACTATGATTAAGAGAAGAATTTGGTTTGGGAATATGTTCCTTGTGTGGTAGTGTGATTTTTTTTTTCAGAGAAGAATAAGGCTGTTAGACTAGATCATCATTTTGGTGTGAAATATGAAAGTTATTAATATCTAGTTAATTTTATTATTGAAAATCAAAGAGATTATTTTTGATGAGACTTGAACCCGAGATCTAATATTTTTGGATGAAGATACTTTTCCATCTTACCAAAATATAATTTTTTATGTATGCATGTAACACGAAGGTTTTTAGGTTAACAATCTTTCTTGTACTATTCTAGCTTTAATTTTTTTAACTTTAAAATTCTTCAATATCAATCGATCCATTACTAAATTTGATTTATAACTTTTTTGGAAAAGTTATAATTTTTTTGAACTATACAAAATCAAAAAAGTATTTAATTGAGTCTTCTTCATATATCTAACTAATGTATGATTAAGCAGGGATTGTTGATTGTGGTAGTGGGAAGAATTCTACATTGGAGGATGTTCCTTGTGTGGTAGAGTGTGGTTATTTTTTGGAGAAGAATAGTGTGGAAACTAGATAATCAAGACCTAAGGTTAATACAAGATGATTTTGTTTGTTACAATTTCTAACTAAGTCATCTTTAATGTCAGCTGTTCATCACTATATTTGACGTATAATTTTTTAATTGAACTATAAAAATATCAAAAATATTCAATTAAGTTTTCATTTGTTTAGATATTTTTATATGCACATTTTGATTCATTTTATTTTTTTTTCTTATTCTTTTAATAGTTAAAAAATAATATTATAGTGTAATTTTTTTATATAGGATGATATGTTTTGATAGATGAACTAAATATAATTATTATCAATAAAATGTATATTTTTTTACCCAAATCTTCTAGAAAGAATGCAATGATGTGATTGTTAGTATATACCTTAAGGATTAGTTTTAATGAGAATAAATTTATTATTATATAATTTACTTAGATATATTAGATTGATTATTAAGATACCTTTTATTCATTGTCATTTTAGCCTTATTAAGACTACTTTTTGTCTCTTGCTTATTCTCATAATATCTAATATTAGCCTCATAATATTTCACTTGTTTCTAATCTTGGTTTTACTAGATATAAAAGAATTAGAAAAAATCTTAATAATTTGATAAGCTTATACCCATATTGTTTATGATATGAGTATAACTAGTAATAGATGTGTCAAACGGGCCGGGCTGGACTAACTTGGCATGAGGCACGGCCTGATTTGGCAGTGCCTAGCCTGGCATGGCACGGGAATTTTCTGTGCCCATACTCATGCCGTGCCTGCCACTGCACGAACCATCCCGTGCCACGTCAAGACCAATTGGGCCTCGTGTCGTGCCTGGTCCGGCATGGTACCTTGGCCTGGTTGGCCCGGTACCTCGGCACGAGCAGAGGTACCGCTACTGTACCACCACATTGGGTTGAGGCTTAGCCCGATAGATTCCGAAACTGGGCAGGCCCGAATCTGAACCAACCCCAATCAACCAACCCCAATCAACCAACCCCAACGGCATGTTACGGACAATGGTTCGAATTTTTTTTTAAAAAAATTATTTGAAATTTAGCCGTCAGATTTCGCCTCCAATGGCTTTGGGGCAGAATCCGACAGTCCACATGATTTTGCCCCAAAAAAATTATTAAAAATTCAAAAAAAAAAAAACTTTTTTTAAAAAAAAATTATATTTTTTTATAAAAGCCCGCCCCCCTCCTTTCTCTAATTTTTATGTTTTTCAAAAACATAAATTCTCATATTCTCTTAAATTTTTATCCTAAAATTTTTTCTCGGGATTTTGGCTTGTTTATCAGGATTTGCAACTCAGGCTCATTATTAGTTGGTGTTTGAATTGGTATTTGAAAGTTAGATTTTTGGTGCACGTGTTTTTCTTTTACACTGCTTTACGAGTAATTCTATTTTTTTTTTCTAGACTCTACTCTTTAAGCTATCCTCTTGTCTAAAAAAATAAAAAAAAATGATAAATATAAATACTAATAAAATTAATTTAAATTTAGAAATGAAAATCTTACCCAAAGGTCCGATGTTGCTGAAACTTTGGTTTCTTCAGTCATCTCAACCTAAATATCTAAAAAATAAAAAATTAGGAGGATTTTTATAGTTTGGATTCATTTTAATATAATAAAACAAAAATAATGTAAGGGGTGAGGAAGCAGAAATGACACCGTGTAAATATTGTAAGAAAATTTTAACTTGTAAGAGTATTTTTGGGACTCGACACCTTAAGAGGCATGCTAAAATATGTACTAAAAAATATGGTGCATTAAATCCTAAGCAAACCCAATTTAACATTGCATTTTTTGAGACTGAATCCAGTTCAGTCTTAAAGTTTACTCCTTTCATATATCACAACGAGTTGGGTAAGGAATGCATGACCAAACTTATCATATTGATGAGTCTTCCAATTAGATTTTTGGAAGATCCAAGGGTAGTGAGGATCATACAGACATATTTTAGCTTGCTTATCATACGACTCCTAGGTCCACATCTAGGAACGATATACTGAAATATTATAAGTTAAAAAAATAATTAATAATTAATGAATTTATGACATATAGTGGAGTGATGTCTGTGACGTCTGATATTTGGACTAGTCACGATAATGCATCTTATGCTTGTCTCACCGCTCACTATGTATATTCTGAATGGACTATGAATAAAAAAATTTTAGGATTCTCTGAGATTCTTCATCCTCATGATGAGATCTGTCATTTTTGAGTGTATGATGAAGATCTTTAGAGAATATAAAAATTAAAATAAAATTTTTAGTATTATATTCGATAACGCATCTAATAATGGAGTAATGATTAACATATTTGCATGTGTCACATGATTAACTTGATTGTACAAGTGGGGATGAAGGTGTGTTCCACTATTTTGGAAAACATACATAACTCATTTAAAATACATTAGCATGCCTTGCAGACAATATGAGTTCGGTAGTCTCTGTTTGTTTGTGAATCTTAAGAAGAAGAAATTTTAACCAGATGTGAGCCACCATTGGAATTACATATACATGATGTCGAAGTCATGTGTTAGATACGAACACGTGATATCCGACTATATCAATGGTAAGAGTGACAAATTTATTATTGATAATACTGATTGGACTACATGAATTTTATTTATGAAATTCATGAAGATTTTTTATGATATGATGAACATGTATTCATTGGTTTATACGTTTATCACTTGCATTGTACTCAGGTGCATATGCAATATTAGTAGCATGTTTAGGAAGTATTGAGCTGACCTAACACTTAGCCCATAGTTATTTAAGGCGCAAGGCGTACTGAGGCGCAAAAGCCTTTTGGGGCCTAAGGCGCAAGGCGCACTTGAGACCCGAGCTTTTTTGTTTGAGGCGCACCCAGCTTAATACACATAAAAATTATACATTTTACTAAATATAGTCTTTAATTTTTATCTAATAATAAACTAAAGAATATCAAAGATAAAAATCAAATATTAATAGTGCTCCCATTATCCAAACATTCAAAGTTTCAAAACAAAATAACAAACATTTAAAGTTTTAAAACAAAATAAACACTCATGTATCTACATCTAAATCTAAATCAAGAAAATTTTCATCAATATCATCCCCATCATCAATCTTCCACTCTCTCTTTTCTTCATCTTCCTCTCCCGATGAATAGATCATCTCTTCATCTTCATCAATCAAAGTAAGAGTAGGAGTATGTTTAGAGCTAGATGGTCTTGAATTTGGTTTTGGTGTTGGTGTTTTGCTTGGTTTAGCACGGACACGGACACAGACACGGACACGAGGATACGACATTGCATGATACGGGAACACGACAAATTCTAAAAAACTAGGATATGGATACGGCTAGGATACATCATGATAAAAAAATAAAATTAAAAATAAAAATTATTTTTTTATAAATATTAGGTATTTTATAAAATAAAATAAAATAAATTAAAATATTTTAGTTTATAAAATAAATAAATATATTTTTATTTTATAAAATAAAAATATTGTATTTTATTTTATTTTATAAGATAATATTTATAATTATTTTATTTTATAAAATAATATTTTAAAAGTATCTTATATTATATAAAAATATATATTTTTATTTTATAAAATAAAAATATTTTATTTTATTTTATTAAAATATTTTATTTTATTTTATTTTATTACCCGCCTGCCTTCCCCCTCAATTCCCGTCCGCCTGCCTCCCCCCTCAATTCCCGCCCGCCTGCCTCCCCCCTCAGTTCCCGCCCGCCTGCCTCCCCCCTCAGTTCCCGCCCGCCTGCCTCCCCCCTCAGTTCCCGCCCGCCTGCCTCCCCCCTCAGTTCCCGCCCGCCTGCCTCCCCCCTCAGTTCCCGGCCGCCTGCCTCTCCCCTCAGTTCCCGCCCGCCTGCCTCCCCCCTCAGTTCCCGCCCGCCTGCCTCCCCCCTCAGTTCCCGCCCGCTTGCCTTCCCCCTCAATTCCCATCCGCCTGCCTCATCCCTCAACCCTCACTCATCTGCCTTCCCCTCAATTCCTGCCCGCCTGCCTCCCCCTCAATTCCCACCCGTCCCCTGTCTCTCCCCCCACAATTCTCGTCCGCCTGCCTCATCCCTCAATTCCCACCCGCCTGCCTTCCCCTCAATTCTCATCCGCCTGCCTTCCCCTCAATTCTCGTCCGCCTGCCTTCCCCTCAATTCTCGTCCGCCTGCCTTCCCCTCAATTCCCGCCCGCCTGCCTCCCCCTCAATTCCCGCCCGCCCGCCTCCCCTTAATTCCCGCTCGTCCCCTGCCTCCACCCCTCAAATCATGCCTGCCCTCTGCCCTCTGCCACCCACTGGATGTCCGATACACCACGTGGCGTATTGGATACTGATTTATCAATGATACGCCACGTGACGTATCAGACACGTATCCGTGCCGTGTCCGTGTTTCCTTGCCCACTGCGCCTCACCCGCCTGCGCCTCGCCTGAAGCAATGCATTTTTTCTGGGAGTGGTGGCGCCTGAGCTTTAGGCTCGCCTCAGGCGCGTCTTTCATAACTATGACTTAGTCATATGGTTACAGAGATGAAAACCAAGTACTTAAAGTACTGGTTTACCATTCTATCTCTTTATTATCTCGGTGCATGCATTGACCCTTGGGTTAATGTGAAAGTGATAGATAATATTTTGACTTACATTTTCTCGTGCATGAATCTGGAAGACCCACCTGAAGGGTTCATTCACGAGAAGTTGACTGACTTTTTCACATACTACGATACTAGTTATGGTGATAATAGTAGTGAGGCTGTGAGTACGTATATTACTACCATATTCTGAGATGATTTTTTCATTCAGTTTGCTAGGGGGAAATGACGGGGCAGACCGTCGAATAAGAGCGAACTGTCTTGGTACTTAGATATCAATTACTGCTCAATCATATCATATTTTGATACTAAGAATCTTGATATATTATATTTATGAAAGTTATATGAGTCCACCTTTCCTGTACTATCTGAGATGAGACAAGATCTACGGACTTCTTCGGTGTTGAGCGTAGAATTGAAGTTTGTTTTTTTTATTGTAGTGAATGTAATTTCGGATAAGAGATTGAGATTATGTCAAGATATTATTGAAGCTTTAACATGCATGAAGAATTGAGAGGATTCGAGGTTTAGTATCAAGGATCATGCTGGGATTGAGAGTGAGACTGCAGTGAAAGCGGAGGAGTTGATTGCTGATGATGATCTATATGATAGTGATATTGATGTATGATATTGATACGTTGATGGATGATTGATGAGGTTGTCACTTGATGCTTGACAGTTGACGATTGTGAGATTGTGACACGCCGATAGCAATACTTATGTTACAGTTATGCTTTTGCTATGAGTTATGTTGATTCTGATTTTAGATTTCGATGTTATGTACTTATTTTTATTTATATTTTATTTGCTTTCGTTTGACCATTTGGCACTTGGCCTTGTGAGTATGACTTTGTTATTTTTGTTAAATAAATTTTGTGTTTATTTTATTTTTGTGTTTAATAATTTCATTAAAAATTCTAAAATATAATTCTAATAAATTATAATCTAATCTAATTAATACATAATTAAAATAAATAACATATAAAAAATAAATTTTATAACTATTTAAATATTACAATTTATTAATTAAATATTCTTAAATATAATCTAATTTATATTTTATAATTATATTAATATTATAAATACAAAATAAATTTTAAAATAAAATTTTAATAAATTATAATCTAATCAATTAATACATAATTAAAATAAATAAAATAAAAAAAATAAAAAAATAAAAAAAAATTTATAACTATTCAAATATTTACAATTTATAATTTAAATATTTTTAAATATATTCTAATTTATATTTTATAATAACATTAATATTATTAACAAAAAATGAAAAATATAAAAAAATTTTTAAATTTTTTTTAACCGGCTCGTAGGGCCCTGACTCGGCACGGCCAAAAATTGGCTGTGTCGTGCCTGCAAGGCCCAGCACGGTTACTGTGTCGTGCATGACCCAACATGGTAGCATGATAGGGCCCACAAAAAATTATACTAGGCCGGCCCGACACTACTTGTTTGACACCCCTAACTAGTTATTTTTTGAACATTATGTTGATTTTTTTTATTTTGCATTTAGAGATATATGAAAATGACACAAGGGCTTAGAATATCTTTTAGAGGCTATAGACAATAATGTGTGCAAAGTTATTGAGATTCCAGTTAGATTTAAATTATTGCATATCATAAATATACTAGTTTTTGTATTTATTGTGAGAATTTTTTTAGAAAAATAAGAGATAAATTATTATATTTGAATTAAGTATATCAAAAGAACATTTTTTAGTTGTTGATATTTATAATTTTTTATGGATCATTCATTTGTTTAGTAAGGTTTGAAATTTTAATTTTACGACTTTTTATATAATAATTATACATTATATTATTTTTAAATTGGTGGATTGAGATGAATGTTAAATATTATTATATTTGTTGTGTCTGAGGTCTATTGTGTATTTGACACCCTTGTTGTATTTAGTATAAGAATAAAATGTTTATGTTTTAATCTTTTTTTTTGCATATAGATGAGTTATTATTTTATAAAGGAGGATATGTAAATGAGTTAATTATTATTATTATTCATATTATTATCATAGATCAATCTATAAACATCTTTCTGAATATTCTAAGTATCTCTCATTTACACATAAATGAGTCGATTACTCTTATTATTTAGTAATATTATAATTAATAGTAATGAAATCTAGATGCATGGCTAATGCCTTAATCTGTGACTTTATTGTATTTGAATTTTGTAATCTTTATTAAATTTTATAATATCATGTATTGTAATTTAGCCACAAAAAACTAATTCTTACAACAACTAATATGCACAACTAGGAAAATAGAATAATAATTGTTTAACCAGGGTAGAGGTGTCAAACGGGCAGGGTGGCCTAGGTCCTGCACGAGGCACGACTCGACTCGACAGTGCTTGGCTTAACACGACATGGTACAAACCCGTGTCTATGCTCGTGCTAGGCCTGCTCATGGCACGACTCATGTCATGTTGTGCCTAGGTCACCTTGGCCATGTGTAGGGGTGTAACCGAGCCGAGTATTAGGCAGACTCGGCTCGGCTCGGTTATAAAGGAGTAAGCTCGAGCTTGTTCATGAGTCTGTTTATGAGCTGACGAGCTGAGTTTGAGGGTGCTCGGGCTCGGCTCGTTTAACTTACGAGCATGTTTACGAGCTTGGTTCACGAGTCTGGTTAACGAGCTTGCTCACATGCCTATTCACGAGCTTGTTTACGAGTCTATTTATGAGCCGACGAGCTGAGTTTAAGAGTGCTCGGGCTCGGCTCGTTTAACTTACGAGCCTCAAATGATGTTTGAGAATTAAAGAAAATGTTCATCTAAAATAGCTGACGAGCTTGTTTAACATACAAGAGTTAAAATATTCATCTAAAATATTCAAAATGCTCGTTTAACATACAACTAAATTAAAAAGATAATATAATAAAAGTTCAATTAACTTGATTGAAGTTCAAGAGTTAAAATATTCATCATGTTTATTTGTAGGAAAAATTGTTGTGCATCAAGCCTTCTCCATGTTCACGAGCATGTTCACGAGCTTGGTTCACGAGCTTGTTCACAAGCCTGATTAACGAGATTGCTCACGAGCCTATTCACAAGCCTGTTTACTAGCTGACGAGCTGAGTTTGAGGGTGCTCGGGCTCGGCTCATTTAACTTACGAGCCTCAAAATGATGTTTGGGCTAGGCTCGTTTAACTTAATAAACGAGTTCGAGCGAGCTTCTAATGAGCCGAACGCCGAGTAGCTCGCCAGCAGCTCTGCTCGGTTACAACCCTAGCCATGTGTTGGGTCAGGCACGACCCGATACCATGACCCGTGGGTATGCATTCTCGGCACAAACCAAGTGGTGCCTCGATCTTGTTCCACCCTGAAGCCCGATGCTCGACAGATCTAAAATTCCTTCGGGCTGGTAACCCGACCAACCTGACCCGTAGTCATTTTTCTGCAACCCCCCCAGACCTGAGCCAGATTTTTCCAGAAGCTAAAGCTTATGGTACCAATGATTATTCGGGTCAGTTCGACAGTTGAACCAACCCAATGGTCAAAACAAAAATTTAAATTTAAGCCGTTGGATTTTGCCTCCAATGGCTATGAGGTAGAATTCGACGCCCCTAAGAATTTTGCCTGTTTTTTAATTAAAAAATATTATAAAAAATCAAAAAAATAATATTTTTTTAAAATATATCTTTTCTTAATCTATAATCCTCCATCATCCTAAGATTTATGTTTTCAAAATATAAATCTATCTCTCTCTCTCTCTCTAATTTTTTCTCTTTGGTCTTTAATTTTGATTTGGATTTTTGGCATTTGCTTTTTGAGACTTGGGTGTGGTGTGGGTTGTGGTGCGCGTGCGTTGTGGATATAAAAAAGCCAAAGTTTACGCATTATAATTTACAGATATTTTTTTATTTATTAGTTTTTATTTTTAAAGTTTTTAATTTAAAATTTTAAAATCTTTTTCTCTCTCCTCTCCTCGTCCTAGCTTTTAGTCCTAAGTTGAATCTAAAATATTAATAAATAGTAATTTTAAAAATGAAAATAAAATTAATTATAATTTAGATAACGAAAACCATACGAAAAATTCTGAGACTGTTGAATCTTTGATTTCTCCGGTAGTCTCAACCTAAATATCTAAAAAATAAAAAACTAGAATAACATCAGTAGTTTAGACTCATTTTAATATAATAAAATAAAAAAAATCATAGAGGTGCCAAAAAAGAATTGTTATAATGTAAATATTATAAAAAAATTTTAAATTGTAAAATTCATATGAGACTGAGCACATTAAGAGACAAGTCAAACTATGCACCAAAAAAAATAATGTATTATATTTTATGCAAACTCAACTTAGTGGTGAGTTTTTTGAGGCTGGATCTAATTCAATCTCAACATTTACTCCCTTCATATACCGCAACGAGTTAGGGAGGAAAGACATTGTCAAATTGATCACCACGATAGGTCTTTCAATTAGGGTTTTGGAGGATCAAAGGGTAATCATTATTATGCAGACATATTTTTAGTTTGCATATCGCAGGATTCCTAGGTCTACATTTAAGAATGACATACTAAAGTATTATAAATTAGAAAAAAAAAAACTATCTCCGTTCCAAAATGATAGTCCGATTCACGTACTTCTTTTAAAATTACGAGCCAAATAACAGAAAAATCTCGTGACTATATTTTTTGTGAAGATCTTTTCGAGAGCTTTTGATTGATATATAATTTGACTATGTTATGTTACGTACAAGATCCGTTAACTGGATTTAAAAACCAATTAAATTAAATGTAAACAGTAAACTTCAATGATAAATTACTAGATCTTGTCTTCTTCAATGCCATCCAGTCCCTTCAGCATCAATAGGCAACCAAGGACATCGATGAGCTCATTGCTGTAGTGGAAAATTCTTTCTGGCAGTACTCTTTGGAAAAGCTCAATGATGTCTTTTTGACATTTCAAAAGTGTTTAGAAGCCATTTGATAAATAACTGGATCGATGAGCCTTCCTGTGATTGTCAGTTGTAACTAGGAAGCTATCAATGTAGCTAAATTAACTTTACAAATAAATTAAACTTTACTTTATCACATCGGATCATCATTTTGGAACAAATTCTTGCGTAATATCAGATTATTATTTTGGAATGGAGGTAGTAATAATTAATGAATTTAGGGAATATAGTGGAGTGGTGTCTGTAATATCTGGACTAGTCACGATGATGCATCTTATGCATGTCTTACCGCCTATTATATAAATTCTATATAGACACTAATAAAAAAATATTAGGATTCTCTGAGATTTTTCATTCTCATGATGACCTTACTATTTTTGGGTAAATGATGAAAATTTTTAGAGAATATAAAATTTAAAATAAAATATTTAGTATTATATTTGATAATGCATCTAATAATATAGTAGCGATTAGTATGTTTGTTAGGAGTATTAGAGATGGATCATTAGGAGAGATTTTTCATGTTAGATGTATGTGTCATTTCATTAACCTGATAGTATAAGCATGAATGAAGGTGTGTGTCATCACTTTAGAAAATATACGTAACTCACTAAAAAACTTTGCATGTCTCGTAGACTATACAAGTTTTGTAGTCTTTGTATGTCTACGGGTCTAAAGAAAAAAAATTCAATCGGATGTGAGGTATCATTGGAATTACACATATTTATGTTGTAGTCATGTGTTAAATACGAATAAGTGATATCCGACTACGTCAATAGTAAGAGTGATGAACTTATTATTGATGACACTGACTGAGCTGTAAAAATTTTATTTATGAAAATTTTAAAAATTTTTATGACATGATGAATATATGTTTGTCAGTTTATACTCTCACAACTTGTATTGCACTCAGGTATATATGTAACATTAGTAGCATGTTTATGAAGTATCGAGATGACCCTACACTTAACGATATGGTTATAAAGATGGAAACCAAGTACTTAAAATATTGATTTACTATTCTATCTCTTTATTGTTTGGCTGCCTGCATGGATCCTAGAATTAAGGTGTAAGGGGTAGAGAATATTTTGACATACATATCTTCGTGCATGATTCAAGAAAACTTACATGAAAGGTTTATTTACGAGAAATTAACCGAACTCATTACATAATACAATACTAGGTATAGTGATAATAATAGTGAGACTTTGAATATTGACATGAATATTATATTTAGAGATGACTTTTCCATTAAGATAGCGAGGTGGAAACGATGAAATGAACTGTTGAATAGTAATGAGCTGTCTCAGTACTTAGATTATCGATTATTGCTCAATATTATTATATTTCGATAATAAAAATCTTAATATATTATAATGTCAAAATCATATGAGTATTCATATCATGTACTATTTAAGATGACACGGGTTCTATTGACTCATTCGTTGTCGACCATAGAATCGAGGTCTATTTTTTCTGTTGCAGTGAATATTATTTTAGATATGAGATTCAGATTAAGGTCGGATATTGTTCAGGTATTAACATGTACGAATGATTGAAAAGATTCGGACTTAGACATCTATGATCATGCTGTGACTGCTGCAAAAGCAAAGAAATTGATTGCTGATAATGATTCGTGTGATATTTATATTGATGACAATTTGATGATTGATGACGTTAACGATTGACGGATTGAGATACTTGTGTATGTTACTTATTTTATATCATACTTTTGATTTATCATATGCTGTATTGCTGTTTGCTTGCTATATTTTTTATTTTCATTTTTCTTTTTTAGATTTATTCATATACATCATTTGTCTTTGTTTATTTTTTTTTGTTATATTATTTTTAGTTCAAGACTTGTTTCTTAAATATTAAATTTTTGTAATTTGCATTGGTTTGTATTAATATTTAAGTTTTATTAATTTATACATATTTAATTTCAAAATTTTAGTTGTTTATTATAATAAATATTATGTTTTTATTAAATTTTAAAAAATAAAATTTTAAAAATTAATTATTTATTTTAATTTAATAATTAACTATTACTTAAAAACTATTTAAGTAATTAAGTTTTATTAATTAAATAATTATTTTTTAAATTTTATAATATTTATAATATTCTTAATTAAAATTATTAAAAATTTAAAATTGGCCCGAACTAGGGCCAAAGGCCAATCCAGCCTAACCTGACCCAATGGGCTAAATTGGTTTTCTACCTGGCCCTGATGGGCCAATAATGGTCTGTCCAAGCCCCACCCGGTACATGTTCATCATAGCCGGGCTGACTGACCATGTCGGGCTTGCTTTAATGATGACATGCTGGGACATGCACGGCCCGATGGCATGGTTGGCCACCTAAAACTCTCCCAGCCCGCCCTTTTGACACCTTTAAAGGAGGGTGCCATTATATATTGCGCAAAATAAATTAGGACAACCTACATGTAAGGTGCTAGTGGTGGCAAATGGGCTTTGCTTGGCCGACATGGCTGAAAGTTAGGGTAACTTGGCATAACATGTAGACTTGGTTCCAACCCACATTGTGTTGGGTTAGGTATATCTGATATGATACCCGGCATATACCTAATCTAGGCTAGCTTAGCTTGTTGGTATAGGGCTTTAGGTCTACTAGGGCCCTAGGCTACTTCTTGCTTGTAGCCTACCTCCCTGTGTGTATATATATTGGCAGACTACATATATACATGGATATATATATAATTATATAATATATGAAATTATGAAATAAAAAAAACATAAATAACATCATCAATTTTTTTTAAATTTAAAACTACTATGTAAACTAAAATTCATTAAAGAAATAAAATATACATGCTCGAAATTTAATTTGACAAAATCTTGGAAAAAGAAAAAAAATATAAAATTACAAATAGTAATATAGTGATTATGATGTTGATTACTTGATAATGATTATTATTTATTATTTTGACTGAATCTGATATTCATAATTTTAAGTTTTGGTTTCATTGTATAAATAATTCTTTAGTGGTAGTATTTAATTTAGAAGGCTCATCCATTAATCTTTTAAATTCTTTAATTTTGTAAATGTTTTTATAATATATGTTTTAGTCTCACTTTTTTATTAAAGTAATATTTATAGTTATAAAAAATTTAGACTTTGATGTTATATTAAATATCAGAGCGGTCAGAAGATTTTCTATTATTTTAGATAGTACAAGAAATATGATTTTATATGATTTATACTAGATTAATGTGTCTAAATTTTTAATATCATTATGTCATAAGATATAATAGTAATTGGTGTCTAAGCATCTTGATAATTTATATTTATTTGATGAACCATTAAATGTGTCAAATGGGGTGTACCATGTCGTGTTTTGTTGGCGTGGCCCATTTATGCGTGGCCAAGCCATCCCACAATTTTTTTTCGGGCACAACATGACTATCAAACATCATGTCTGACATGGCTTGTTTGGACCATAGTCGTGCGGCCTTTTCGGCTCATGTTAATTTTGGTTTTTGGAAAAAAATATAAATTCAAATAAAATTTAAATTTTGTATTGATTGATTTATTTAAAATTGTATACTTCAAAAAATTATAATGAATTACATAATTAAATTTTTTTGACATTCACTATCATGTTCGCTTAAAAAAAAATTTATTCCATTTCATAATTAAAAATAGAATATGTTACATATACTAAAATATATTTATATTATATAATGAAGTGATACATAATTCATAAGATAAGTGTAATAATGCATAAATCATAATGACAAACAAATGACATACAAAAAAAATAATGATAATATAGTATCTTATAAAAAAATCAAAAATTACATGACTCATTAATTAGTGTCTGTGGTATGATAGTACGAATGCAGAAGTAAATTGGCATCCTCATGTATGCATCTAAAGGAAACTCTAGTTGATACCTCAATATCCTCAATCTTGAAGTCCCAGAATTATTATCTGTCATTATCTTTTGTGTATTATTTTGAATGTATAACTTTGAATCTTTCATTCATTCACACATGTAAGTGTTTCTATGATATATGATTGTAATCTTTATCTAATTTTTGAAATAATATCTGCTGTAATAGAAAAAATAGATATAGATAATGTGCTAGACACTATAATAATTAATAGATCACATGTTATCTTTGATATTATGAGATAAGTTGATTCTTATGATTTTTATCAAAGTAAAATACCTAAATTATTATTATTATTTTGTGATATGATGAAATAAAAATCAGTATCTAAGTTATAATTATCAAGATAATTCACTCATATTCGATGAATTATTTCATCATTTGTCTCTGTCTAACCGAATGGAGAAGTCATCAAATTTAATTACGGTTTCTATATCCATACTCAGAGTCTTATTATAATTATTATATTAGGTGTCGTAATATATAAATAAGTTAATTAATTTTTTGTGAATGAAACTTTTGGAATAGTATTCATGATTAATTCATATGAATATATATGTCAAAATATTCTATTTTATTCTTATGTTTAATCATATGATCTTTATAGATAGATAAATAATACAAAATTGAAATTAGAGGTGTAAAATAGGCCGTGTTGTGTTGTGCCGGCATGATCCATTTTTTCGTGGCACAGCCGTGCCACAATGTCGTGTTGTGCATAGCATGGTGCTCGGTCCACCGGCCTAGTACGACACGTTAGGCATGGCTGTGCTGATCGTGTCATGCGTAAAAAAAGGGCATGTGACCTACCAATTACAATTGTCCACATGATCGTATTTTTTTTAAATACTGGACCATCCCATGATGAGGTGGTCGAATTAAAAAAAATAAAATGGCCTAGTTTATCGTGTCGTCTGTCCAGGCACACGGGTCATGCCTGGCCCATCATAAGGCATAGTTCATGCCGACCTAGCACAACATGAACTATGCCAAGGGGAAGCCTGGTCAGGTCCAAGGCATGGTTCCAGACCATGCGGTGCCATGCCGGGCTAGGCATTGTTGAACAAAGTTGGGCCCTTGGGCGATGTCTAGGCCGCCCAGCTTTGTTGACGATTTTAGTTGAAATGAATGACTAGTATTTTAATATTTTATTTTCATCTCAAAAGTCACGATGCTAAATATTATGTGATATATTTTCTTGTTAAACATGTTACTAATATTGCATATACACCTAAATACAATGCAAGTGATGAGAGTATACATAGATGAATATATATTCATTGTATTATAAAAAATTTTAAGGAATTTCATAAAAGAAATTTTATTTCATAATCTGAATCTTTAATAATTAATTTGATGATCTTACTATTCACATTGTCGGATATTATGTATTGATAATTAATATGACGTCAATATAAGGTCGACATATTTTAAATGATGTTTCATATTCATTTAGAATTTTTTTAGGATCATAGACAAATATATGTTTCTAAACTCTTGTTGTTTGTTAGACGTCATAAGATATTGTAGTACATTTTTTATTTTTTCTAACGTGTAAGAAATAATTTTATTTTTTTTATACTATTATATTATTTATGTGATATATATACATAATATGAAAAATCTTAACTACTGATCTGTTTTTAATAGTCTAACAAGTATACTAATGGCTACTTCATTATTAAAAGTATTATTAAAATTAATACTAAATATATTTTTTTGAATATTATATTTCCTAAATATTTTTATCATACACTCATATATGGCAGAGCAATAATGAAGTTGGATGATTTCAAAATATTTAAAATTTTTTAATTAAATTTTTATTTTGAATCTACAAAGTGAGCGGTGATGCTATTTTTGTTTGTGGATATCATGGATGCCACTTAGAGGTGTCAAACGGACCATACCTTGCTGGCACAACATGGTTTTTGGTGGTCCAGTCGGGCCACCGTGCCATGTCGGGCACGGTCCAGCATGACTTTATAATGGCTGATACAACCTAACACAACTTTATAAAGGCTGACACCTAAGAAGCATGGATACTGACACGAGGTTACGACATGACAGAATACGTGGATATGATAAATTTCAAAAAACTAGGATATGAATACAACATGATAAAATAAAAATAATTATTTTTATAAATATTATTCTTAAAAAATAATTTAGATAAATAAAAAATAAGTTATTAAACATTATTTTTATAAATAATTTTAGGTTTGAAATCTTATTTAATAAATAATCATACTTACATATTATATATTTAAAAATTTAAATCATGCATTTAAATCCTTCCACACTGTTCTAACTTTGAAATACCCCCCCCCCCCCCCCCCCCCCCCCCCGTGTCACGTGACTAGTCGTCTCTAAAATTTTGACATGTAATTTTGGTCAATGATATGTCACATGGCGTATCTGACACGTATCCAACGTCTGTATAGTCGTATCCACGTGTCCAGCACACGGATACTCATATCCATGCTTCATTAGTTGGCACATCCTGTTTGTCTTGAGTCTGGCTAGATACGCGTAGGGTCATGCCTGGCCATCTGGGTCGTGCCGTGTCATGCTGGGATGTGTTGGTTCGGGCTTGGATATGCCAGCCTAACTAAGAGCCTATGACTGGTTGACTATGTCTATCGGTAAATGGCTCGATCACCGAGAGTCCGAGATTGATTAGGCTCACTCACACCAATTGTATATTAATGATTTTAATTTTTTTTTATAAATTTCAAATTTTAAGTGATCCATTATGAGTTTCAATAATATATTATTTATTTAATTTATATAAATCACAAAAAAATAAATTTATTAATACAAACGACAAAATTTAATAATCAAAAATATCAACAAAATATTTTATCAATCATCATCCAATCCAAAAAAATAACATAATATCATAACATAAAATAAAAATCATTAATAATAATTATGCAAGCTTAATTTTAATGCTAATCAGTATAAATATGTAATTGATCATCATCACGTAAGCATCTGATAGCATCACTAGTGGTGAACTCAACCTCATAAAAGTTTCATGAGTTATCATCAGTAGTAATTTTTTTGCTTTTGTTTAGAGGTGTCAAATGGGTCGGGCCTGGCCGGCCTAGCCTGGTTTTAGGTGGCACAACCAATCAATCATACTGTGCCTGGCCCGACATGGCTCGTTGGGCCGACATGTTAAGAAATCATGCCTGGTCAGGCTCGTACGAGCCATTTTTAAATTTGTAATAATTTTTTTCCAGATCATATTAGTTTATGTTTACATGTTTTTAATACTTTAAAAGTTTTTTATTATTATTAATTATTTTTAGTAATTAGTTAATGTTAATTTCCCGAAGGCTGAAATCCAGGGAGAGAGAAAATCAGAGAGAGAGAAGAGCAAGAGCCAAGAGAAGATTTATGTTTTTAAAAAACATAAATCTTAGATAGGGGGGGGTTTATATATTAATAAAATGATTTTTTTTAAATTGATTTTTTATAATTTTTTATAATTAAAAATGGACAGAATTTTAGGGCCATCAAATTTTGCCCCATAACTGTTGGAGGTGAAATCCAATTGCTTAGAATTTTTTTTATCGTTTGGGTCGTTTCGACCTTCGAACTTACTCGAAAAAGTCTCATTCCAAATGCTTCGGATTATGGGAATCTGGAATGGAAATGAATCGGGCCTCGGACTCGGGTTGAAAAGAGTGTGGGTCAGGTTTGAGCCCGACGGAACTTTTGGAACTTTTGGGCCTCGGGTTGTCAGTTCGGGTTGGGGGCGTCGTGCTGGGTGGGTTGTGGTATTTATCGGCTTGTGCCGAGATACCGTGCCCACAAGCCTTGGTACAGGGCCATGCCTGGCCCGCCACATGGCCTGGTTGCCTCGGCATGGCATGAGCTATTCTCATGTCAGGCCAGACAAGGTTGAATCGTGCCGTGCCTCGAGCTGACTTAGCTCAGCCCAACCTGTTTGACACTTTTATTTTTGTTCTAACATGATCCTAGATGTCTAATGTCGAATCATTCTATTCCTTCATGTATATTAATGTCTCAATGATTTTGGTCATAGTCTCGATCTCCTATCAAATAGATTTTGATGTTATGCTCGACACTCGAGAAGTCAGTGTATCTCATGTCATCTTAGACAGTAGATTTCATGTCATCTTAGACAGTAGATTTCATGTCATCTTAGACAGTAGATTTCATGTCATCATTGCCATGTCTCAATGATATCTACCCAATATCTAATAGATTTCGATATTATGCTCGACACTGGAAGAGTCAGTAGATCTCATGTCATCTTAGACAGAACATGATATGTACTCATTATTTTATTATTATAAAATATCAACGTTATTGCTAATGTTATGTGATAGGATTGAGTAGTAATCGGTACTTAAAAGTGTCAAATGGGCCGTGCTGAGCTAGCACAACCTATTTTTTGTTGGCCCACTTAGGCCACCATGTCATGCCTGGCTTGGCACGACTCAAAAAGGCCAAATCCGACATGATCCAACATACTTGAGTTTGTCAGATTCATGCCTGTTCATGCTGGGCCTTGTTGGTTTCATGCTGGTTTGTGTCAAACCTGGTGTGTTTCTTGCTGGGTCGTGTAGTTTTGGCCCGGTCAAAATCGGGTAATCCCTAATTTTTAAATATTTTAAATTTTAATACTAAATTAATTAAATAATTAAATAAATTAATATAACAAAAAAACAAAATTAAAATTGCAAGTCACAACTCACAACTCAAAAAGATAACATAATATAAATATCAGGGTTTTCAACGGCGATTTTGAGGCGCGCCATGATGCGCGCCTCAGGGTGAGGTGCCGACAAAACGCCTTGAGGCGTTTGTAAAAAAACCTAACTGCTCGACGAGAAAAAAACCAACAGCCCTCATGATTCTGCCCCCTAAAAAATTAAAAAAAATTTCTTTTTTTATCAAAAATTATTATATTTAATCTATAAATTCCACCCCCCTCTGTTTAACATTTATGTTTTTCATAAACATAAATTCTCTCAAATCGTTCTATTTCTTTCTCAAAAATCTTGCTCTCTCTCTCAGGCCTCGAGATTTTGGCATTTGGCTTGGATTTTCGGGAATCTCGACTTGAGTTTTGAATATTAGAGTTTGACTGTGGTGCACCGTGCACGTGACCGACATCACTACTTTTACCGGGTAATTTATTTTACGTTCTTTTAACTTTCTCTCTAGACCAAAATTAGAAAAATAAAAATTAGTCTTATAGTCTTTATTAAACTATTCTTAAAAACAAAAATCATAAAAAATGACAAATACAACTGAAACATATTTAAATTTAGAAAATGAAAATATTACACAGAGGTCTGAGACTGCTGAAACTTTGGTTTCTCCAGCCGTCTCAACTCAAACTTCTAAAAAACAAAAAACTAGGAGGAATTCTGTAGTTTGGACTCATTTTAATATAATAAAACAAGAAATGACACAGTACAAATATTGTATGAGACTTTTAACATGTAAGAGTTCGTTTGGGACTGAGCACCTTAAGAGGCATGCCGAATTATGCACCAAAAAACATGGACCATTAGATCCTAGGCAAACCCAACTTGACACTGTATTTTTTGAGACTGGATCGAGTTCAGTTTCAAAGTTTACTCCCTTCATATACTCCAGTGAGCTGGGTAGGGACGGCATGACCAAATTTATTAAATTGATGGGTCTTTCGATCAGATTTTCAGAAGATCCAAGGGTAGTGCGAATCATGCAGACATATTTCAGCCTGCCTATCGTAGGATTCCTAGGTCCACATCTAGGAATGACATACTAAAGATATATAAGTTAGAAAAACAAAAAATAATTAATGAATTAATGACATATAGTAGAGTGATGTCCGCGACGTCCGATATCTGGACAAGTCACGATGAATCTTCTTGTGCATGTCTCACTAGCCACTATGTAGATTCAAACTGGACAATCAATAAAAAATTTTAGGATTTTCTGAGATTCTTCATCCTCATGATGGCCCGGTCATTTTGAGTGTATGATGAAATCTTTAGGGAATATAAAATTCAAAATAAAATTTTTAGTGTCACCTTTGATAACGTATATAATAATGGGGTAGCGATCAACATGTTTGTTAGGAATATTAGAGACACACCAATAGGAGAGATCTTTCATGTCAGATGCATGTGTCACGTGATTAACCTGATTGTTCAAGCAGGTATGAAGGTGTGTTCCCTCGCGTTGGATAATATACGTAATGCACTAAAATATATTCGCACTCCTCGCAGACAACAAGAGTTTGGTAGTCTCTGTTTGTCTGCGAATCTTAAGAAGAAGAAATTTCAATCGGATGTGAGACATCGTTGGAATTATACGTACTTGATGTTAGAATTATGTGTTGGATACGAACACGTGATATTCGATTACGTCAATAGTAAGAGTGACGAACTTATTATTGACGACACTGACTGGGCTACAAGAATTTCATTTATGAAATTCCTGAAGATTTTTTATGACACGATGAACATGTGTTCGTCGGTTTATACGCCAACCACTGCATTGTACTTTGGTGCATATGCAACATTAGTAGCATGTTTAGGAAGTATCGAGCTGACCCGACGCTTAGCCATATGGTTGCAGAGATGGAGACCAAGTACTTGAAGTACTGGTCCACCGTTCTATCTCTTTATTGCCTCGCTGCATGCATGGACCCTAGGGTTAAGGTGAAATGGGTAGAAAATACTTTGACTTTCATTTCCTCGTGCATGAACCTAGAAGAGCCACCTGAAGGGTTCATTTACGAGAATTTGACTGACCTGTTCACATGCTACGATACTAGGTATGGTAGTGGTGGTAGTGAGACTGTGATTACGGACATTAATACCTTATTCGGAGATGCTGATTTTTCCATTCAGCCAGCGAGGGGGAAATGTAGGAGTGGACTATCACATAGGAGCGAGCTTTCTCAGTACTTAGATACCGATTACTGCTCAATCCTATCACATTCTGATACTAAGAATCTTGATTTATTACAGTGGTGTAAATCATATGAGTGCACTTTTCCCGTGCTATCTAGGATGACACGGGATCTACTGACTCCTCCTGTATCGAGCGTAGCATTGTAGTCTGTTTTTTCTTTTGCAGTGAACGCAATATTGGATAGGAGATCGAGATTACATCCAGATATTGTTGAGGCCTTGGCTTGTTTGAAGGATTGAGAGGATTCAAGATTTAGCATCCATGATCGTGCTGAAGCTGGGACTGGGACATAGACTGTAGTCGCATCCACTGCGATGGCAGAGGAGTTGATTGCCGATGATGATGATTCATATGATACTGATCTTAATGTTGCGGCTAGAGGTGTCAAACGTGCCGGGCCGGCCCGGCCCGGCACGAGGCACGGCACGGTTCGGCCGTGCCTGGGACAGCCCGACACATTCAAAAACCGTGCCCGGGCCCGTGCCGTGCCCGGGCGAAGCAAAGCACGTGCCGTGCCGTGCCTGGCACGGCACGTCGGCACGGGTCCATCCCGTGCCGGTTCACGCAGGCACGCGTGGCACTGGCGGTGTGCCACGCGTGCCGTGTCGTGAGTCGTGAGTCGCGACTCATGAGTCACGACTCACGGTCACGACTCACTGAGTCGTGACTCGTGACCCAACCGGGCCCCGCCCCCGGTAAAAAGACCGCGGGTCGGGTCCAAACAGACCCGACCCGACCCGACCCGCCTGCCCTGCCGTGCGCCGTGCCGCCTGGCCAAGCCAAGCCGTGCCCGAGCAGGCCGGCACGGCACGGCACGGCCGTGCCGTGCCCACGGGCCGTGCCGTGCCCACGGGCCGTGCCGTGCCCACGGGCCGTGCCGTGCCCACGGGCCGTGCCGTGCCCACGGGCCGTGCCGTGCCCACGGGCCGTGCCGTGCCCACGGGCCGTGCCGTGCCCACGGGCCGTGCCGTGCCCACGGGCCGTGCCGTGCCCACGGCCGTGCCGTGCCCACGGGCCGTGCCGTGCCCACGGCCGTGCCGTGCCCACGGGCCGTGCCGGCCACGGGCCGTGCCGTGCCCACGGGCCGTGCCGTGCCCACGGGCCGTGCCGTGCCCACGGGCCGTGCCGTGCCCACGGGCCGTGCCGTGCCCACGGGCCGTGCCGTGCCCACGGGCCGTGCCGTGCCCACGGGCCGTGCCGTGCCCACGGGCCGTGCCGTGCCACGGGCCGTGCCGTGCCCACGGGCCGGCCGTGCCCACGGGCCGTGCCGTGCCCACGGGCCGTGCCGTGCCCACGGGCCGTGCCGTGCCCGAATTTAAAAAAACCGTGCCGTGCCGGGCACGGCACGGTACAGTGAACGTGCCGTGCCCGGCAGGGTAGCACGGCTGGGCACGTGAAAAACAGGCCGTGCCGTGCTGGGCCGGCCCGTTTGACACCTCTAGTTGCGGCTGATGATGCTCATGATATGCCGATTGATTATTGATGATGATCTACTATTTTTGATTTCGATGTTTTTTTTTGATTGTACGTTTTGTTTGTACGTTGTGTTAAAACTGTAATTTATTTGGTTCGGACCTTCGGTTTCAAATGGCTGATTAATTATTTTTCATTTGAGTTGCTTATGTTTTTTTAAGTTTTATTTTTATTAACAAAATGTATTGATTTATTTATTTTTTTGTTTTAATTTTTCATTTAAAAAATTATAACTTTATTATATAATTATAATAAATATTAAACTAATTTTATATTACATAAAAAAAAATTTAAACTTTGTTATTTTAATAAATTTTAACATTTTTCATATTATAAATATATAATGCTATACATTATCTAAAATTGTATATATATTTTAATAATTTATATAAATAAAAAAAAATTAAAAATTTTTTTTTTTCTGGCTTGAACGGTATGGCCTGCAGTGCCTTCGGGTCGTGCCAGGCTCGGCTTTTTTAATCCGTGCCGGGCACGTAGGCATGTTTGTTCTAAGTTTTCTAATATTGATGAGGTGAGGAAGATATTATTTGAATGCATGGATAAGATATTGGATTATCAAGAATGTTTAAAAGCTGACATTCAGTCAGACTCATTTACCGAGCAATTGGTAAATTTAGGATTCGTATTGTAATTGATTCTTGAACATTAAGAAGTGCTACAAGTTGGTGGATGCATTTTGAGGGTTCAACACTAGAGTTGTAAAAGTTTGTTATTCGAGTCCTTAGCATTACTTGTAGTGCTTCGGGATGTGAATGAAATTAGTGCATATTTCAAACGGTAATATTTTTATTTTTTATAAATTTTTATACATACATTTTTATTTCAATGTTATAAAACTTTATTTCATTTTAACACAAATTTCTTTATTTTATTATTTGTAGATAGATATAAAAAAAATAGACTTGAACATCAAAGGTTGAATGCTCTAGTATATGTAAGGTACAACACTAGATTGAGAGAATGAAGTCTACATAGGAAACAAAATGTTGATCCGATTTTGGTAGATGAGATTGATTCAGATGATGAGTGGATTGCGGAGAAAGAAGATCCTCTCATCCCCCTTGATCTTTGTTGGCTTCAGGATGATGAGTTATTCACTGTTGATGCTATTAGAGTTGTGTCATCCGACTCCCAACAAACTCAAGCATCATCGGATCACATGATTTCTTCACATTCCTACAAAAGGAAACATAATGAAGCACCAAGTAGGTACTCAAAAATTAAAGTCATAAATTTGATTAAATTTAATAATAAACTTATAATATTTACACCTAATTAATAATTTATGCTAGGTACAAGTGGAGACAAAGGCAAAAAGAATGAGTTCAATTTGACATCAATTGATGAAGATGAAGATTTACAATAAATGAGCATACATAATAGTGGACATTTTTCTACTTTTGATACATTGGATGAGGATGATGAAGCCCTTGGAGAGGGGGATTTAAATTGAAATAATTTATTCTAGTGTTCTTATTTCATGATTTGGTTATGTCTTTTTGTTAAATTTTTGAAACTATTAGCTATGTTGCACGGACACGGATACGGACACGGGGATACGTCACGGCAGGATACGGGGACACGGCAAATTTCAAAAAACTAGGATACGGATATGGTTAGGACACGGCATGAAAAAAAAATTAAATATAAATATTATCCATTAACAGAAATTTAGATAAATAAAAAAAAATGCTCCAACTTTATTTTTGCAAACATTCAAACACAAACATAAGAAATATTAAAACAAAAGATTTGTATTTTCTTATGAATCAAACAAAATAGCTTCCAGTTCAGGTTCATCAAAAGAAAGATCTGCAATCTCGAGAATTCCAGCATTTTCAATATCCATTGATTCAAAACCATCACCTCCAATGTCCCACATTTTAAATTCACCTTCATTATAGTTTGGAGATCTCATTTACAGAAGTCGAAGATTGTTATGGATATAAACTAAGTCTTCAGCTCTTTGTGGTGTCAACTTGTTTTTCTTCATGGAGTGAATAAAATTATAAGTGCTCCAATTTCTTTCACAACATGAGGATGAACAAGGTTGTCCTAACAATTTTAATGTAATAGATTGAAGCATCGGTGCAGCAGTTCCATGAACAACCCACCATTTAATAGGTCTTATATACCATCTGTTTTTATGAAATCACTACTAGAAAAATCTTCCAAAAATGCCGAAAATATAGCATACTCGTCATTTGCTTTTCTCCTTTCACCTTTATTAGAAAAATCTCTCAAAATATTTTTTTTTCTTTTATTATTTCTAAATTTGATGCGGCGGAACACGATCACCAGACTCAGCAAGCCATTGTTGACTATAATACCTGCAAGTTATGTTATAACATTAATTATAAAATATTAAACATCATAGAATATCATTTATATTAAAATTATCATAATCTATAATTTAAACTCTTAAGATTACCTTGGATTTAAGGAATGAGCAAGAGAATGTAAAAGTGTGTGACTTTTATTCCATCTTTCCACCAAGATTTCATTCACAATATAAAAAAACCTATAGGTTAAAATACATAGCAAATCATATAAGTTCAATTATAATTAAAACTTAAACTCTCAATCAAAATAATAAAAATTAAAAATTAAATTAAAAGTATACCTTGAATTATCTGTGGGGCTTTTATGTTCTTTCTTAAAAATAAATTCCTTCACTTTTTCGATCATAAAATCCCACCACTCATAAATATTGTGAAGGCAAGGTTTATCAGTGTCAGCTAATCGAAGCATCTCATAAATAGGAGTTGTAAAGCTGAGGATATAATCTACATTCATCCAAAAGTATTCATTTAGGATTTTATCCTTTACTTCTTTAGCTTTCACTAAATCATCTTTATACATTTCTCATTTTTCACTTATCACTAATTGCTCCAAACCTCTTTTTATTGTTTTAAATCGTTTAAGTATAATAATAGTTGAAGCAAACGTGTATCGGCCACTGAAAGTAACTTTAGCTTGCAATACTTATTAAATATTGATAATCTCATTGCATGATTTATAATGAAATTCTTGATAAAAAAATATCACTTGATACTTGAGCGATCCAACCACACTATTCCATCATATGATCATATCTTGAGTTTGTTGGTGTAAAAATATTATTCAAAGCAAGATTAAGAGTATGAACCACACACGGGTCTAAAAGATATGCCGAAATTTTGCTTCCACAATGTATCCTGCTGCTTTGCAAGCCGCAACATTATCAGTTATAACTTGAACTACCTTTTGTGGACCAATCTCTTGTATAGTATTAATCAATAAATCAGCTATAAAATGTTTGTCATTAGTCTCTCCTTCACAGTTTATTGCTTTCAAAAATATTGGTCCACTTTCAGAGACTGCCATGATATTAATAAGTGATCTTCTTTGAGCATCTGACTATCCATCACTACAAATGCTCACTCAATTCTCATTTCAAGTCTTCTTGATTGTTTCTAATAGATTATCAATATTATTCTTCTCCTTCTGCAATAATGTTGTTCTTAATGCATTATAGCTTGGTGGGACATAACCTGGTAGTTGACTTGCACTGTTAAAGGCATGCGCATAATAAGGATTTCTAGCGAAGTGAAAATACAACCCTCTAGAATAAAACAACCTAGCTATCTCACTGTCAACTAATTCACGTGCACCAATTTTGAATGCATTTTCAATTGATCCCATAGTTCTCTTTCTCTTTTTAGATCAATTGGATTAGCAATAGAAGAGGAATTCTCAAAAAAAGAATCTGTAATGCTTAATGTGGGTAAAGAAACTGACTTAGGATTAGATTTTTTCATTCTCTGTTCAGATTCCTCCACCATCCTTCGCATCTCAATCAAATTTTGATTTGTTACTTTAGTACATGATACAATCCCAGCCCCTTTAATTTTTAACAAGTGAGCATTGACTCTATAATATGATCCTCTATATATTTGTCTACAAAAATTACATTGAAAAGTAACATTTCCTCCCCCTTTTTCTTTATCTAAATTTGCATCTTCCGTGACATATTTTCATAATAGAGCATTATCATCATCTTGAATATTTTCTTGATTACCTGAATGCTCAGAATTACAACTCATTTTATTGTATAATTCTGCATGAAAAAAATTTATGCATTTTAAATAATCTATATTAATTCAAAATTAATTTAATCTTATTTTTTTTTCTCCATCAATACTTTATTATATTTTTTATTATATTCTTATTATTTTCATAAAATATTAATTTATTTAAAATAAATTATATTACAAAAACTATTATACTTACATATTATATATTACTAAATATTACATAATACATACTAACAAAAGTATTCATATTTAAATATTTCATATTTTAATATTGCATATTTATTATTATTCTTAAAATTATGTATTTAAAATTTAAATAAATTATTTGTTTATTATATTTTGTATATATATTAAACAAACAATAATAATTAAAATATAAAAAAAATATATTTAAGCCCTCTAATCCCCTGCCCCTTCCCGTTACAGCTTCTAACTCCTCTCTAACATATATTTTAAATACAGTATTTTAAAATAATTTAAAATTCTATATTTTAAAATAATGTAAAAAAAATTTAAATCCTCTAACACCCTTCCTCCCTCCCCCGTCCAGAACCTTTTCTCCCCCCTTCGAAAATCTCTCCCGAAACCCCCCCCTCCCGAACCCACCCCCCACCTGATTTTTGATTTTCGAACTCTCCCCCTTCCGATATAGATATCAAAACCCCCCATTCCCTTTATAGAATTAGGTTACCTTAGGTATTATCGGCGGCTCGGCGGTGTGCTCCTCTCCTCCCCGTTTGACGCAATGACAATTGACAACTATTTCCCGCAATCGGTTTGTCGGTAACTCACTGTCGGCGGTGTGCTCCTCAATTTGTTAGAGATGTAAGAGTAATTGTTAATATATAGGATATTTCCGACGCGTTAGAATCGAAAAAATGCGTCGGTTGGTAAACGACGACTGTTTTCAAACAACGCGTCGGATACGTCTCCGACGCGTATCCGATATGCCACGTGGCGTATCCCATACGTATTTGTGTCCGATACGCCACATGGCGTATCAGACACGTATCCGACCCGTGTCCACGTGGACACGACAGTTCCTAGGCGTATCCATGCAACACAGACTATTAGTATAGTTGAATCTTTTTATTTTATTTTATGACTTTGTTATGGTTTTTTGTGAAAGTAATGAACTAGTATGTTTTTTTTAAAATAATTCTAAAAAATTATTTTCATTTTTTTATTTATGCTATTTTATTTTATATTTTTTAAAATATTAATTAATTATATATTATGAGCCTCAAAAAGCTTACGCCTCAAAGCCTCGAGGCTTGCGCCTCGTCTCTTGAATACAAAAATACATCACCTTATGTCTTCGCCTTTTAAAACATTGATAAATATTTTAAATTTTAATCATTTCATTTTCGTAATGTAATACAAATACATATTATAAAATAATAAATCAAACTCAAAGATAAAAATTAATATATCAAATATCAACATAAATCTCGTAAGTGCATGAATAGATAAAGAATAAAATAACTAATGCAGGCATCAAGCTAAAATGACAAAAATCAATAGATAATCCAAAATTAAAAATCAATCTCGTAAGCATATGATGATATCAAAAATGGTAGGTAGTAGATTCAATCTCAGGCGTCATTAAAGTCTCCTGAATCATTATTAGCCACCAACTCATCTCTTGCTGCAGTTGCAATCATAATTTTGAATGCTCAAACTCGAATTATCCCAATCCTTCATGCATGCTAATGTCTTAATAATATCTGGTCACAATCTCAATCTCTTATCTGAAATCATATTCACTGTAATAAAAAAAAATAGATTCTAATACTACGCTTACACCAGAGGAGTTAGTAGATCCCGTTATATCTTAGATTGCACAAGATAGGTGGACTCGTATAATTTCTACTATTATAAAATATCAAGATTCTTGTTATTTGTATGTGATAGGATTGAACAGTAATTAGTATTTAAGTACTGAGATAGCTTGTTTCTATTCGATGATCCACTTCGTTGTTTCCCTATTGCTAATAGAATGGAGAAGTCATTATCTTCGAATATGGTATTTATGCTCTTACTTAAAGTCTGGCTACTACTACTATTATACCTAGTATCATAGTATGTAAATAACTCACTTAATTTCTTGTGAATGAATCGTTCAGGTTGGTTTTCCTAGTTCATGCATCAAGATATGTAAGTCGAAATGTTCTTTACTTCTTCGACCTTAATCCTAGTGTCAATGCAAGCAACCATGCATAAAAGAGAGAATGATAGACTGATATTTTAAGTACTTTGTTTTCATCTCAAGATTCATATCATTAAATATTATATAATCTCTAAATTTCTTAAACATGTTACTAATGTTGTATATATAACTGAGTGTAATGTAATTCGTGAGAGTATAAACTAACGAACACATATTCGTCATGTTATAAAAAAAATTTAAGAATTTCATAAATTAAATTATTGTAGCTCATTAAATGTCATTAATAATAAGTTCGTTATTCTTATTATTGACGTCAGATATTATATATTCAAATCCAACACATGACTCCAACATAAAGTATGTATAATTCTAACAATATCTCACATCTGATTAAAATTTTTTTTAGACATGTAGATAAATATAGACTATCAAACTTGTGCTGTCTGTGAGGCGTACAAAGTAATTTTAATGAGTTATGTATGTTTTCTAAAGTAGGGGAATAAACTTCATTTTTGCTTGTACTATGAGGTTAATGACGTGACACATGCATCTTATATGAAAAATTTATCCTAATGACTCATCTCTAATAGTCATAACAAACATGTTAATGTCTATTATATTATTAGATGTATTATTAAATGTGATATTATATATTTTATTTTGAATTATATTTTCTTTAAAAATTCTCATCATGCACTCATAAAAGGTTAGATTATTTTCAGGATGAAGAATCTTTGAGAATCCTAATATTTTTTATTTATTGTTCATTTAGAATCTACATACTGGGTGGTGAGACATGCATAAGATAAATCATCATGATTAGTTCAGATACCGGATGTTTCGGACTCCACGTCATACTATTTTTTAAATTTATTAATTATTATTTCTTTTTCTAAGTTATATTATTTTAGTAAATCGTTCCTAGATGTGGACCTAGAAATCCTATGATATGCATGTTAAAAATAAGTTTGTATTATACTGATACTAGTGTTTTTATTTTGTACAATGTTAAAGTGAGTCTAAATTACTGATATTTTTTTAGTTTTTTATTTTTTAGATGTTTGAGTCTAGGCAATGAAAGAAACTATGGGTTTAACGGTCTTGGATCTTTCCATAGGGTTATGCCCTTAGCCAACCACGTGCTAGGTTTATTAAAAAAACCTTCCATGTGTATTAGGTAAGGCATGCTTTTTTTTTTGAATAAAATATTATTTAAAAAAAATTAGTTGCGGCCCAATCGGATCTTGCTTGAAACTCGGTCCAAAATTTGGGGTTTGGTAGCCTTGAGTTGGAATGGCCTGGGTCTAGTCATGGTTCTGAATTGTTTTTTGCCGGGCCAGGCACATCTCAGGTGGGGCATGTCTGGGTTGACTGGCCCATTTGTTACCTTTGATCCTACTCAATTGTATTTTCTAAATTTATTATTTTTTAATTATTTTTTAATTTATAATATTTTATTATATTATTTTTATTTGTGGACTTAAGAATTCTACATTGAGGCTGAAAGTTTATTTGCACAATAATGATTGTTTTAGGATCCTCCAAAAATCTAATCATGAGATCTATAATCATAATAAATTTGATAATGTTTTTTCTCCTAAAATCATTGTGGTATATAAAGGGGGTCAAAGAAATTAAATTAGATCTAACTTGAAAGATTCTACTACTCAGTTGAGTTTGTACTAGACATAATGCATCATATTTTTTAGTGTATTGATCGATATGTCTTTTAAGGTGACTAATATCACATGCACTTATATATATATATATATATTGTGTCAGTTTTTCTTTGATATCTCAATACATTTTTTTAATTATTTTAAAATGAGTTTATACTATTTGAGTTTATCTAGTTTTTTTTTAGGTGCTAAATGGGTTTGTATTAAGATTATTGGAAATTATTATTTAAGTTAGTAGACCTACAAAAAGTTTTCTATAATACTTTATATTCTAGTAACATTCACATATTTAAAGTTAGATTCATATGTTAGTTATTAAAATTTTATATCTGATTTATTTAATAATGAAATTAATGAATGAAACAATAATAAAATGTCAGATTGAGACAAACTTGTATTTTTAAAATTATATATATTTTTTGTAGTACAACAAACTTATATTTTTATAATTATATAATTTTTTATAGTACGACAAATTTATGTTTGTCTGTATATATTCTTACATTCTGTATCGCACTTAAGTGCATATGCAATATGAGTAATATGTTTAACTAATATAAAGAAAATACATATTTCAGTGATATAGTTATTTTAAATTGAAAAAAAATATTTAAAATATTAGATAATTATTTCATCTCTTTATTGGTTAGTGACTTATATGGATTCTAAAATTAAGATTGAATATGTCAAAAAATACATTGAAAAACTAAATCATATGTACTTACAATAATCATTACAAGAAACATAGAATAAAATTTATAAACAAATATAAAATATATTTAAATATTTTAAAAATAAATATGATAATTATTACAAATCTCTGAGAATGGAGATTAATACCATATTAAAAAATTATAATTTTTTTATTCAATTAGTTAGGTTTTAAAATGAGATAATTCATATAGGTGTCAAGTAGGTATGGTAGCCCAAACATGACACAAGACATGACCAAAAATAGCCTTGTTAGTCCCTTCATAGCATTGTCCCGAATCATGCTTGGATTGTGGTTGTTTCAGCCAATGACATGGCCTATACCATGCTGGGCCAAGGCCCATCATGCGAAATGTCAGGTTATACATAATACTCATGCATGACTCATTGAAATGGTCTACAAGCACGAGGAACTCTTCATGATCTCATGCTCATTTTTTTTTTAAACTTACCCCTCCCTCTGCCATTTACATTTACGTATAGGGCAAGAATTTTTGCTCTTTACCCCTACAACAACAGTGATAGACATATAGACATGTTGCTTCTTTTTGTTTGTAAAAAAATCTAAAATAATTAGCTTTTATATGTTATATATTGTAGCTGTTTGATTTTCTTCCAAAGGGCTACTGTTTTTTTTTAATATATATTTTTTTATCAATATACAATTGAATTTTTTGATATTCATTAAATTTATTCTCTTATTTTTTTTCTGATTTTTTGTTTTTTTGTTTTTTTTTTTTGATTTTCTCTCCTCATTTTCTGTTGTACTGTCTGCTCTAGCCTCGCTAGTTTCGAAAAAGAGGTGGATATTGATTGCTGCACAAATAAAGTTATGTTATTATGATACATATTTATTTTTTATTTATATGTTTGTATTATAATTTATAAAAATTTAAAATTATAAATTATTTTAAAGTTAGCATTATAAAAATTAAATAATTTATATTGTGCCCAGTTCTTTGTACATACGGCACTCATTGTTCACCTAATGAGCGTTCAACAAAGGCAGGAAAGGAGGGGGTGGTATTCTGCACTCCTAGGTCTGATATTCAGCATGCCCAACTTTTCTTCTTCCTGTGCATGGGGTTTTCATGGTCCACACACATGCATTGTGCCATTACAATGCACTTGCTCTCTCTCACTCTCTTTGTTTCTAGAAATCTTAAAGTTTTCTTTACATGACCTATTCACTCTATATTAAGCTACAAAAAACCAAAGCATGCAACAGCCAACAATCAGTATAAAAAAAATGAAATAATAAATATCTTTTCTATATTGGGCAACAAGGTTTCGGAAAGCCTGCATGTCCAATATTCCCATCTATTAATAAAAAATTAAATAAAGTAAATTAAAAATAAAAAAGAAGGTGAAACGGCAACACACTGGATTCTATAAAGAAATCATATATATATATATATTTTTATTGAAATTGGTAGTTTGTCCATAAACTACTATCACATAAGATTATACCATAAATTCTCATCCACAATTCTTATTTATGAATGCTTTTGTGTATCATGAAGCTAAATACTCATGAAATTAAAATAATATGTGCAATAACATTAACATGCACTTGACAATTTCATCAACTCTTATCCAATGCTTGAATTTCTAGTATACTCATTTGGGACAAAAATATGCATTTTTGATCGTATGATCATTATTCAAATATTGATGATTTAATCTATCATGATAATATATGAAATTACTAGTGAATCATTCGGACTCTTTTTTCTAAAAAATTGTAAATAATTTTGGTTGGTACATTTCATCTACCAATAAAATATCAAATACAAATCTTATATTTATTTATTCTTTTTGTATAATAAAGTATTACTAATCTTGGAATCAAGACTCAACTTCTCAAGATGGAATATAACTTAAGTTGTATACTAGTATCAATGACAAGGACTTTGTAATTGTCTTTTTTATATATTTAATTTTTTTTATTTCTTATTTTTTCAATAAATAATTTTCTCAAAAATTAACTAAATATAGGTTAATTTAATCAGGTATACAATCGCATTTGTTAAATTTGATCAAGTAATTGAAATTTTTAATTTTTTTAGATAGATGTTATTGTTTTGCAAAAGTAATATATTCATATTTTTACTGATATGAATACATCTTTGTATGGTGTGTTTTATTGTGATCTCAAGAAATTATTGGAATTTATTTAAAATTTTTCTAGATTTATATTTTGAGAAATTGATGGAGCCTGCAAATTTCTTTCGCATAACCATTAATAATGATAATAATTACGACAAGTGAAATAAAAAAACTGCGTGAAGTGAAAGAAATCATTAATAATTGTTGATTTCAATTCAAGTAAATAATAGTTGTTGAAAATTCACTCAATCTCTTTCTAAATGATTTTTTTATTTTGTAAAAAGTTTTTATCATTGAAATAATCTATTAATAATGCTAATAACCATGTGTGAGAAAAATAATCTATTAATAATCAATGATTTCAATTAAATAATAGTTGATGAAAATTCATTCAATCACTCTCTAAATGATTTGTTTAATTTTCAATTTTTTTTTATTATTTCAACAATATATTTTATTTTTCATTTGTACCTTATTGTTATACCTTTTTTTATTTGTTTGATATAGCTTGTAGTTGCTCAATCTAAATCTTTTGATCAAGATTTCAATCACAAAAATAATCTTAAATCTTAATTAGATATACTATTCAACTATGAAGATCTGTTAGAGTGAAAGTATGTGAATTAAAACCAATTTTTCAAATGGAGAAAAGCTACCTAGTTCATCCGCTCCACAATTTAGGGAATATCTCTCACAATTAAGTGGGATGGTTGATTTTCCTTGTCATAATTAATATTTATGGAGAATACTATGATTGTTGCATCTAATGATAATTTTTTATTATTATATCATGATTAGAATTTGTTATTCATCAATTTTGTCCAAAAAATGGATCTAAGGATACTTGTGTAGTGCTTGAGCTGATTTTTGCATCTTGTACTAAACATCAAATTAATATATCAATAGTTAATTTTTAAGCTTATCTATTGCTCAAATTATTTTATTTTATTAATGAAAATTGTAGGTAATATCTATGATCTTGTTCGATGCTAATTTCCAGTGGATTCAACTAGGGTTGAATTAAGTTGTATTGACCCATTTATCATGGACAAATTTTTGTGCAAAATTGTATAGTATTGTTTTATTTTGTATTAAGTTATTGTAAAATTCTTAATCAGTATCTCACCTCGTTACCCATTGAAAGTGACAAAATGAGACACATATAATGGGCTACATCAGTGATGGTAGATTAACTTTTTAGTAGAATCTGTTATTTTTTTTTTCAATCCACCAACTATTGATAATTTGGAAAATTAGTTTTTGACTAATGTCTAATTATTATTATTTTGTCTGTTTTGAAATCACAATGTAACAAGATTATATTTTTTAACTTTATCAGACATCTATGAAGAATAGTACTTGTCATTTTTCTTGTGGGCATCATGTACATTTAATATATATGATGTTAACGCACAATTTAGGTTAGAGGTGTCAAACAGGCCAGGGTGGGCTGGCTCGGCCTGGTTTTAGGTGGCCCAACTAGGCCACCTTGCTTGGCGTGGCACGATTTCTTCAGGCCAGGCCCAGCCGATGGGTCATGTCGGGTCGGACCCATTTTGACACCTCTAACCTCAATTGTGCGTTAACATCATATATATTAAATGTACATGATGCCCACAAGAAAAATGATAAGTACTATTCTTCATAGATGTCTGATAAAGAAAAATGATAAGTACATGATGCCTGTATTATTAGTTTTGGTCCGTACAGGTTGATTTTTAATTTGTAATATTTTTTTTAGATTAATTTTAATGTTTTTGATACTTTAAAAGTTTTTTTTATCGAAAATTATTTTTAGTAATTAGTTAATGTTAATTATTTTTGATACTTTATAATTTATGTGTATCAGACTATCAGTGGTTTTTCTAAATTAAATCTGTTTTAAAAATGATAAAGTACAGTTTTAAAAATGAACTCATACTTAAATTAAATCTGTTTTATTTAAAGATTTGTCTAAATTGAACATCCTAGCTATGTCTTATATTGGTTAAATCAGAGGTTCTGCTGCAACATATTTCATTTAGGACTAATCAACATCATGAATTTCATGCAGATGGTTAATGGGGCTTCATGTCTCTAAGGCAGCACAGAAAAAGTACATAGAGCACGAGTGAGTTTTTTGTGAACTGTCTTTCATACCTTTTTTATGAAGGTAAATTATGTTAATTTCAGATTCTCTGGCTTCTGTAGGTACCTCTATGAGTGTTTACTTAGGGATGACGATGTGAGTATATTTTTTTGATGTTGAGATTTTCTGCCTTTCATATTTATAATTTTTTTTATCTTTTCTTGACTTTTATTTATGCTTTGATGAGAGCACTCAACATGTTCCTTATCCTAATCATTTTGTCCTCTATCTAAGGGGCTTTCACGTATGATATTTCTTAGAATGTTTTTTAGCTATTATTTTTCACTCGTGTTAAAGTTTTGCACTTGATAATATGATAATGAAGATAACGTTCTCTATTAGTTTCGTTTGTATTATTCTGATAGAGCTGTAGAGAGAGTTGTATGAAGTTGTATCAAATGTTTGATATTGTATCATATCATATTGTATCTTTTTGTTTCAGTTTTATTGCATGTAAATTGATAATCATTTACCATGATATTTGTCAATTGTCATTAAGATTGGTGAATTGTTGGTTTTGTCCACTCGGGTTATATTCTTGGTAATCTGGTAGAGTGGATATTGGTAATGATGAAATACATGAAAGCAGGTGGTGGCAGTTGTCTTGCAACACTATCATTTAATGATAGTTGTCAAAATCAGAAAAAGCGCTGCTGGCTAGTGTTTTTATTTTCAGTGGAGATAGTTGCACCATGACTCTTGCTGGCAAACAGGGTAGTACTTAAGTAAAGAAGATTTATTATTTTTTTATTCAATATATATTGTTTGCTACGTTGATGCTGTACTATTTAAGCAGGGTAATACCTTTTGACATACGTGACAATATTACTATTCTCAATACTATTTTCAACTAGTTGCTAGGAGAAACAAACATGATGACAATGAAAATTATTGTGAATCTTCTCTTTCATTAAAATAATATGAATTTTGACGTGTTTGTGAAATATTGAACTGAGAATAATGTGTTGCTGTCTTATGGGTGATGTAGCTATTTGAGCTGGGTTGAGTTCAAGCTTTTATATGGGCAAAATAGGACTGGTATTGGGTGTCATGTGAGCCAAATTGAGCCACTCATTTGAGTTAGAGCAGTTTGGGCACCCACGGAGGCAAATCCATACATCCTGAGTCAGCTTCAGGTGTTATTTAGGTAAAATAAAACTGTTCACCTAGGTGGTGAGTAGTTAGGGCACTCATGTGAGCAAGATTTGCCTGCTCGCCATCGTCATTCTGATCCAGCTGGATGCTTTTAAACTCATTGTTTTGGATTGATGTTACGTGACTACCTTTCCGAAACCAATTGCAATGGCTCAAACTTGTGGGTGGTTGCTCCTTAACATGAACTCATTCCACAATTAGCTCTACGAGATGTTTTGTGGTACTTATTCTACTATTTTTTTATTTGTGAAACATTTTATCTTTGTTTGCAAATTCATCTTTTTTTTTTGTTTTTTTTCTTTTTGTTCTTCATGTATTTTTTATTTATTGATTTTTTTTTGAATTTATAATCATCTTCTATTCTCTAACATGTACATTATATTTTTATTATTTCTGATCATTCATACATTTTTCAACTAAATGTCATCTTATATGCTGTTTTTGTTTTTTTTTCCATATAATATGCATAAAATATAATTAGCTTCATTTATGATTTATGTTAGGTAACACATCATGTTTTTTTTTCTGAATTTTTTATGTTCACTTGCCACATTACTTGAGTTTCTCTATCATGATCTATTTTTGAAAACAAAAGTTAAATTTTACAAGTATAAATTTAAATCCTTTTGTTGGTTAATTTTTTTTACTTTGTTTGTGTTTAGGTGCACATTTTGAAACTTTGAATGAATGATCACAAATTTTTCTAAATGTAAACACCCATTTAAAATTAAGTGTTACTTTAGCAGGAGAAACAGATTAATGTTTAACTCATGGAGAAAATATGTTTGGAATATGTGATACATAAGTTAACACAAATTCAATTAAAGAATTAGAAAAGGTATTTATTTAGTATATTTGCATATAATTTAAAAATATTTTCTAAATTAAGTCATTTAATGTTGATTGTTATTTTTTAATTTAATTTCAGTGATTTTTTTATTATGAAGATTTTTTTTTGACTTTTGGATTGTCTAGTCAAATATCAACACTCATGTGATAGATAATTATTTTTATTCATTATATTTTCTGTGTATAGAGTATTTGATGTTATATTTAATGATATTGTTGCACGAATCAATGGGGGTGATCATGCCAATGTTGAGTCTTTTATTATTATATGTATTTTGTTTGTTCATGAGTTTCATAATAATATTTTATTAGTTAGTTATTTTGCTAAGTATCTAAATTATAATGTTTTCTTCTTATATGATATTTTTGTGCATGATTAGTTTATTTTCAGTATGATTAGTTTATGTTCTCTAATCTTAACATGCTAAATGTTTAATTATTATTGATCTCTTAATCATTCATTTTTATCCTGATTATGCTCTTTTGCCTAAGTTAATATGCATAGATCCAAAGATAAATTCGTTAACTTATTCTGAATGTGAACATGTCAAGTTCAAAAATATATCAAAGTTTCTTATCTTGTATATCAAGAAGAACAAGTTTTGGCTTAGGGGGATAAACAAATTAATTATTAACTTGTGGAGAAAATATGTTTAGAATATGTGATACACGAGTTAACACAAATTCAATTAAAGAGTAAACAAAAATATTTTATAGGTACATTTGTATATAATTCAAAAATATTAGTAAATCATTAAGTCATTTAATGTGGTTATTCTTGACTTTTGGATTGTCGATTCAAGAGTTGTCAATCATGTTACAAATAGTTTTCTTTATTAATTGTCGCATGTGTCAATCGAGGTGATTATGACTCTATTGTGTCTTTTATCATTATATGTATTTTATTTATTAATGAGTTTCATAATAATATTTTATTAGTTAGATATTTTGTTAAGTAACAAAATTTTCATTTTATTTTCTCTTATTATTTTCTATGCAGGATCAGTTGACTTTGATGATGAATTCTTTGTAAATTATGTTGGATGAATTTTTTTTTCTTTTCTATTCTTATAAGTCTTATTAAATTTCTAATTATTATTGATTTTTGATCATTTATTTATAACTTGATTATTCTTCTTTAGCTAAGCTAAGATTTATAGGTTCAAACATGAAGTAAATAACTTTTATCGATCATTAGATATATTAGTTATGAAATTATACTAAAGTTTTTTATCTTGTATGCCAAGGTCAAATGAAAATATATTTTATGTAATTTATTTTAAATATTTGAGAAGCATGCATAACTATTACTTATGATTGATCGTATATATTTTATTAATATTGTAGATAATTATTCTTAATGTAATTGAACTTTTTTTTTGTAAATTAAATTTAGATTTCGTTTATTTTTACCTCATTTTATGAAATTATAAAAATATATGGTGAAGTGCAATTTTTTTTTTTATATTTATTTTATGATGAGAATATTTAATTTGCGAGCTATCCTAATCACTTCTCGATGTTATATGCAAGATTATTAACCATTATATATTATAATTATGTGTTTTTCTTATTTTCCCCCTTATTATTAGTATGTTATTCGGTATGTTTTTTTTTTCTGTGTATCAAAATAATATGGTATCATAGCAAAATAGATCCCACAAGCCCTAAATATAAATGATATGATTTGTGTAATGTGGTGTTGTGTGGTACGTGTAATATGTTGTTGCACGAAGACAACAATAGTGATAGAGCAAAACAAAGTCTGCAAACCCTATACATGCTAGATAATTTGTGCTGTGTTATAATGGTTTTGCGTGAAGATGGCAATTAAAGCATTGTATGGTATGCATGGTGTGGGGAGCATTGTGCATTGCATGGTGCGGGGAGCATTGTGCATTGCATGGTGCGGGGAGCATTGTGCATTGCATGGTGCGGGGAGCATTGTGCATTGCATGGTGCGGGGAGCATTGTGCATTGCATGGTGTGGCAATTAAAGCATTGTGGTGCTGGTACATTGCATGGTGTGGGGAGCATGGTGCATTGATTGTGCTCATGTCTTCATGTGTTTCTTTAGGATTGTTGTTTTTGTTTTTTGAGTAGTTGTATTTTTGGGATAATATCATGTGTGACTGTGATTACTCAAAAACTAATGTATTGGATATCATAAAGAATCTAAAGCTAAAAGTGTCTAGATGTCATGTATTTGTGTGATATTTTGGATGTCATGTTTTGGGGCAATGACAAGTACCTCTTTCCAAGGGTGGTAAGCTTTGAGCTTAAAACTAATCAGATGCTGTCTCTCTGATTTTTAGAGTTAAGACTATCGAGATATTAATCTCTTTCATACCATGCGCTAAAGGAAAACTTAGTGTATTGGGTACTACCTTCACTTCTATAGTTGTGTGTTTATTTGAGGTTACTTTTGTTTTTCAGACAATTGTGTTTTTTGGGAATACATTATCTCGGAGGTTGTAAAGATGTCATGTGGGTTGTGATGAGCCAACTCGATTCATTTTTGTGTGCCTAGCTGGGCATCTTTGTCAGGATAACAAATTGGCTTGGAGGATAGTATGTGCTAGAGCAACATGCCTAAAAAATAGGTTGCCCAACATGGACAGGAGGCATGCTAGGCAAACCAAATCATGTCGAGTTGGGTCAAGTCTGCAACGGAAATGGCATGAGCCAACTCAAAAAGGACTGTGTCTGGCACGAGCATGATGGTAGCCTTTCCCTGCTCAAATATGTATCTTGGCATGACATGTACCTCTAGTACTAGCTAGCCATGACATGGATGCGACCATAGTTATGAAAGGCACGCCTGAGGCACGCCTAAAGCTCAGGCGCCACCACTCCCGGGAAAAATGTCTCGCTTCAGGCGAGGCACGGGCAGGTGAGGCGCAGCAGGCGTCGAGTTCCAGTTTCGGCGGCGGCAGGCGTCGAGCTCCAGTTTCGGCGGCGGCAGGCGTCGAACTCCAGTTTCGGCGGCGGCAGGCGTCGAACTCCAGGTTTCGGCGGCGGCAGGCGTCGAGTTCCAGTTTCGGCGGCGGCAGGCGTCGAGTTCCAGTTCGGCGGCGGCAGGCGTCGAGTTCCAGTTTCGGCGGCGGCAGGCGTCGAGTTCCAGTTTCGGCGGCGGCAGGCGTCGGAAGTTCCAGTTTCGGCGGCGGCAGGCGTCGAGTTCAGTTTCGGCGGCGGCAGCGTCGAGTTCCAGTTTCGGCGGCGGCAGGCCGTCGAGTTCCAGTTTCGGCGGCGGCAGGCGTCGAGTTCCAGTTTCGGCGGCGGCAGGCGTCGAGTTCCAGTTTCTGGCGGCGGCAGGCGTCGAGTTCCAGTTTCGGCGGCGGCAGGCGTCGAGTTCCAGTTTCGGCGGCGGCAAGGCGTCGAGTTCCAGTTTCGGCGGCGGCAGGCGTCGAGTTCCAGTTTCGGCGGCGGCAGGCGTCGAGTTCCAGTTTCGGCGGCGGCAGGCGTCGAGCCAGGTACGCCATTCTTCTCCTTCTTCCTCTTCTTATCCCCTCTTTTTTTTCCGGATTCGCCGTCAGAAATGTGGAAATTTTGTCGGAGAAGAAGGGCAAAGCAATGGCGGGAGAAGCGGCGAGAGGCAGAACCGGGCGAAATGCAGGAAAAGCTCATCGGGGAAGACGACGTATTCGGCTGATCCAACACAAAATGATGTCATTTTGGGTTGGTTTTGATTTTTATTAAAAAACAAAACCCTCAAAAAGACATCGTTTTGAGGTTCTGATTTAAAATAAAAAATGCCACCTCCAAAATGATGTCGTTTTGGTCTTTCAGGAATCCAAACGACGCCGTTTTGGAGTTTTATGATTTTAAGCCCTATAAAACCCCCTCTTTCTCGGGTTACACCCTAAAACCCTCAAACAACTCTCCCAAAACACTCTTAAGGTTGGATTGAAGAGAGAGAAGAAGAAGAGGCTCAAAATGTATTTTTTTCATTTTACCTATTTTTGTTGTGAAAAAATTCTTCAAAAGGTAAAAAATATTTTCAAAAAATACTTAAAAACTAGGGCAAAATTTTTTGAATAATACTTTGAAAAAAAATGTAATTTTCAAAAAACTAATGCAGAAAAATGGAAAAAAATTCTGAAAATTAACGAAAAATAAAAAAAAATCATGAAAAAAATTATGAAAATTATGAAACAATTAGAACAAAAAGTATAAATAGTTTTAGTTGTTTGGCAAAGATTGAGTATGTTTATAATTTACAGATTTATAATATATAATATATTATGTATGTGTTTTCATTTTTTTCTTAATATATTTGTCATTTTATTGTAGATTTGTTGCAAAGATACATAAAAATGGACAAAGAGATTGAAGTTGAAGTAGATGCCTCAAGTGGAAGAAAAGATCTGAGATGGAAATA
>JAREIK010007513.1:0-43367 GCA_029783825.1 Sapria himalayana | reverse complement strand
ATTATAATATCTATCAATAAAATTATTTATATTTAATTTATATGATATATAATTAGTAAGATTAATATAATTATACATGGTATTCACATTTTAAAAAAGTTTAAAAATTATTTTCTTTTCAAAGTTTATAACCTTTGAAATTCATTAAAATATAAATTTTTTTTTTATTTTTATTATATAAATAAAACCTATTAATCACTAAATGGTTAAAAACATAAATTTATAAACTTCTAAATGACAAAACCCCTAAATAATTTAACCATTAAACCTGTATACTATATATAATAAATAATAAATCTCATTTTTATTAGTATTCATTATAATTTTAAACATACATCTTAATTATTTATTAGTTTATTTTTATATAATATAAATTAAAATATAAATTATTATTGAGACAAATATAATTTAAAAAATTTATTTTTAATCAAAAAATATAAGCATATAAATGGATAAAAAATTTAAAATTAATATTTAGTAAAATATTTCGCTTTGATTTTGAATCATTTTAGGTTTTGCAAATATATTTAAATAATATTTATCTTATTAATACTTGTTTATTATTTTTTAATTATCATTATTATAATATATACCAATAAAATAAATTATTTTGAATTTATATGATATTTAATAATTATGATTATTAACTTCATATTGTATTCCTTTTCAAAAAAAAATTAAAAATTATTATATTTTCAAAGGTTATAACCATCAAAAATAAGAAAAAATTACAAAAATTTTTTTTTATTTTATTTTTTAAATAAAACCTATAAACCACTAAATGACTAAATACTAAAATAACTAAACTTATATTCTCCGAAGCTTATAAATACTCAAAACATTAAATTAGTATAGTCTAAATAATAAATCATAATTCTCATTTTTATTAGTATTCATTAAATTTTAAATATTCATTTTAATTATTAATCAGTTTATTTTTATAGAAATATTAATTACAAAATATTGTTATTTATTATAATAATGATCATAAAAAAGTAATAATCAATTATTAAAAAGATAAATATTGTTTAAAATATATTTGCAAAACCTAAAATGACTCAAAATCAAAGTGAAATATTTTACTATATATTAATTTTAAATTTTTAAATTTATGTATCAATTTATAAGCCTATATATTTTTTGATGAAAATAAAATATTTAAATTATATTTGCCTCACTAATAATTTATTTTTTAATTTATATTTATATAAAAATAAACTAATAAATAATTAAAATTTGTATTTAAAATTATAATTAATACTATTAAAAATGAGATTTATGATTAATTATTTAGCATATAACTATTTAATTGTTTATGTTTTTGTGGTTTTAGGATTAATGAGTTTATTGATTTATATGTTTACACATTTAGGTGTTTATAGGTTTTATTTAATCAAAGAAATAACAAAAAATTTATATTTATGAATTTTCATTATTTTCAAATGTTATAAACTTTAAAAATATAATAATTTTTTAATAGTTTTAAAATATGATTACAATACTTAGTTATAATAATCATAATAATTATATTTGTTGTAGATTCTATATAAAAAAATGTATTAATATATATTATAAATGATCTAAAATTAAATTAATAAACTATTATTAATAAGATAGATATTAATTAAATATATTTGCAAAACCCAAAATAATTCAAAATCAAAGTAAATTATAATACTAATTGAAATTTTAAATTTTTGAAATTTGTTGATTTTGTAGAACTTATTTTTTATAATAAAAAATAATTTATTTAAACGTTATCTGTCTCACTCATTATTTATTTTATAATTAATATTTCTATAAAAATAAACTAAAAAATAATTAAAATGAATATTTAAAATTATAAAGAATACAAATAAAAATGAGATTTGTTATTTATAGGTCATATAGGTTTAATGGTTTAAGTATTTAGAGGGTTTTGGGGTTTAGGAGTCTAGAGATTTAAATGTTTAGACATTTAGTGGTTTATATGTTTTATTTAAATAATAAAATAATAAAATTTTTTTTGTGATTTTTTATCATTTTTGAAGGTTATAACCTTTGAAAATATAATAATTTTTAAATTTTTATCAAATGTAAATTTAATATTTAGTTATAATAACTTAATAATTACAAGGCATTTAAATTGAATATAAGTAATAATATTGATCGATAATATAAAAATGATCAAATAATAAATTAATAAACTATTAATAATAAGATTGATCGCAATTAAAATATAATTGCAAAACCACTATATAATGATTCAAAATCAAAGTTAAATATATTACTAAATAATAATTTTTTGTTTTAAATTATTACTTCTTTTTATATGCTTATTTTTTTTGATTAAAAATAAATTATTAAAATTATATTTGTCTAACTCATTATTTATTTTGTGATTGATTTCTATAAAAAATAAACTAATAAATAATTAAAATGAATATTTAAAATTATAATGAATACAAATTAAAATGAGTTTTATGATTTATTATATATGGCATACTAGTTTAATGGTTTGATTATTTATGAGTTTTGTAGTTTAGGAGTTTAGTAATTTATTTTTTAGGCATTTAGTGGTTTATATGTTTTATTTATATAATAAAAATTTAAAATTCATTTTTTGATTTTTTCTAATTTTCAAAGGTGATAATCTTTGAAAATAAAATAATGTTTGAAATTTTTGAAATGTGAATACAATGTATAATTATATTAATCTTACTAATTATATATCATATAAATTCAATATAAATAATTTTAATGATAGATATTATAAAAATGATCAAAAATTAAATTAATAAACAATTATTAATAATATAAATATTAATTTAAATATATTTACATAACACAAAATGATTCAAAATCAAATCTAAATATATTTCTAAATAATAATATTTAATTTTTAAAATTATCCTTCTTTTCATAAGCTTATATTTTTTTTACTAAAATAAATTATTTAAATAAGATTTGACTCACTCGAAATTTATTTTTAATTAATTTTTCTATAAAAATAAACTTAAAATAATTAAAATGAATATTTAAAATTATAATAAATAAAAATAAAATTGAGATTTATTATTTATTAAGTAGTATATAGCTGTTAAAAGGTTTATGTATTTAGGGGTTTCGGGGTTTATGAGCTTACTGATTTAAGTAAGTAAGCATTTAATGATCTATAGGTTTTATTTAAAAAATGAAATAATGAATAATTTATTTTTATTATTTTTTCTAATTTTTTAAGTTTATAACCTTTGAAAATATAATAAATTTTAAATTTTTTCAAATGTGAATACAATATTTAGTTATAATAATCATTATATTTATATATCATATAAATTCAATATAACCAATTTTATTGATAAATATTCTATAACGATCAAAAAATAAATTAATAATCTATTATTAATAAGGTAGGTATCAATTAAAATATAATTACAAAATCCTAAAATAATTCAAAGCAAAGCAAAATATATTACAATATAATAATTTTTGTTTTGAATTTTTTTTATTTAAAAAGTTTATTTATATTTTTGATTAAAAAATAATTTATATAAATTTATTTGTCTAACTCTAATTTATTTTGTAATTAATATTTATATAAACATAATTAAATAATATTAAAAATGATATTAAAATTATAATGAAAAAAAATGAGATTTATTAAGTATTATTTAGAGATATAGCCAGTTTAATTTTAATTATATCTCTCTCACTAATAATTTATTTTGTATTTAATATTTCTATAAAAATAAACTGATAAATAATTAAAATAAAAATTTTAAATTATATTGAAGAAAAATTAAAATGAGTTTTATGATTTATTATTAATGTATACCCAGTTTAATGGTTTAAGTATTTAGATGTTTTATCATTTGAAAATTTAGTGATTTATGTTTTTAGGCATTTAGTGTTTATAGGCTTTATTTAAAAAATAAAATAATTAAAAAAATTTTATAATTTTTTCTCATTTTCATAGGTTATATAAACTTTGAAAATATATAATATTTAAAATATTATTATATAATAATATTTGTCTATAAATGTAAATATAATATTTTATATATAATAATATTAATAATTATATATCATATAAATTCAATATAAACAATTTTATTGATATATATTATAATAATGATCAAAAATTAAATTAATAAACTATTAATAAAAATATAAAAATTTATTAAAAATATTTACAAAAACCCAATCGATTCAAAATTAAAGTAAAATATATTACTGGATAATAATTTAAATTTTTAAATTTTACTTCTTTTATATGTGTATATATATTATATCATTAAAAATAAATTATTTAAATTATATTTGTGGCACTCATATTTTATTTTGTATAAATATTTCTATAAAAATAAACTAATATATAATTAAAATGAATATTTAAAATTATAATAAATAGAAATAAAAATTAGATTTATTATTTATTATGTATTATATATCGGTTTAATGGTTACTATATTTAGGCATTACGGGGTCTAGGAGTTTACTTTTTTAACACTCTAAGCATTTAGTTGTTTATAGGTTTTATTTAAAAAATAAAAAAAACAAAAAAAATTATTTTTATAATTTTTTGATATTTTCAAAGGTTAAAACCTTGAAAATATAATAATTTTTAATTTTTTTCAAAAGTAAATTAAATATTTAGTTATAATAATCATTATATTTATATATCATATAACTTCATTATAAACTATTTTATTGATAAATATTCTAATAATGATCAAAAAATAAATTAATAATCTATTATCAATAAGATAGATACCAATTATAATATAATTACAAAACCTAAATGATTCAGAAGCAAAGCAAAATATATTACTATATAATAATTTTTTGTTTTGAATTTTTTTTTCTTTTAATAACTTTATATATATTATTTTGATGAAAATAATTTATATAAATTATATTTCGTGTAACTCATAATTTATTTTGTAATTAATTATGATATAAAAATAAACAATAAATAATTAAATTTGAATATTTAAAATTAAAATGAAAAAAATGAGATTTATTCTTTATTATTTAGGATATACCGGTTTAATTTAAATTAGATCTGTCTCACTAATAATTTATTTGTAATTAATATTTATATAAAAATAAAACTGATAAATAATTAAAATAAAAATTAAAATTATACTGAATAATTAAAAAAAATTTATTTTGTTCCTCTCTCAACTCTAGAATGATTGCTAAAGCTCTAACCAAAATAATAGGATCTTTTACATAATATCTATTATGTCTTATCATGTTTGATGTTGAATCACTAGGCTATCAAAGTTAATTTGACACATGTACGCAAACAGGCTAAACTAAAGTTGTACCCTATGTGTTGAAATAGCTAGTTGTTGAGGATGCTATTTATATTGATTATTGTAATTTCTTCTAAAATATTTCTCATGCACACACTCAAAGCAATTTTTTTAAACATAGTTCACCTCAAAAAAATAACCACCTTGTAGCCTATTAGAACAAACTAGCCCCTGGGCATTTTGAGCAAGGCAAGAAGTATGGGCCCTTTTTCAATCAAGAATCAAAAAATTTATTTTATTGGCATGTCTAAGCCTTTTTTTATATTCTCTTAGATATGAAAAGTATCATTTCTTTCTTTTATATTAAATGAGTTATGTATACAAGCTCATAATACCCAAAAAGTTGTAAATGAATAATATTCAAATGTATAAAAGGTTATAATCATTGCTCAAAATATTAGTCTTGCATATTGACACTTACGTCACAAATCAAAGGAAAAAGCTAAAGTGATATTTCAAATCCCAAGAATTTTAGCTATAGAAAGTTATAAAGAGTAGTACTCGAGCTTTAACTATTTCTAGGGTCATGACTTTTGCTCTTGAGGAATGTCCAAAGTTACAATCATTCCTAGTGCAATGACTTTGCAATATAAAGATAAAATGCACAAGCTATGGTCATATCCAATACTGTGACCTAGTATTATAGTGATTAAATATGGAGTCTTGATCATTATTAGTGCCATAACAATATGTTCGCTAGAGAGACACAAGTTATGGCATATTCTCATCGTTATGATTTTGTGTTCTGGAGACAAAATATACAATCATGACCATTTCTAATGCTACAATAATCTAAAGCAAGAAAGGGAATGAATCTATAACTCACCCCTTGAGTCATGACTTTTTGTTACATATACAAAAAGATAAATCTGTGACATTCCTAAAAGTTTTGAATTCCAATATAAATTTAACACTTAGTCATTTGATTATAAAAGTGCATAACATGAGATTTAGGATTTAGGGTTTATGGATTAGGGTTATAGTTTATGGTTTAGGGTTTAGGATTTAAAGTTTAGGGTTTATGGTTTAGGGTTTAGGATTTAAAGTTTAGGGTTTATTGTTTTTTTTGTTTTTTTGGAAAATACACACTTTATTTATCATTTAGGCACACAACTTACAAGAGACTAAAAAACTGACTAATTTAGGCCAACCCAGCAAATCCTATGCACCTTAATGATTCTATGCATAAAATACATAAAAAAGATAATGCCTAATAATTCAAAGCATACGAATACAACAAAAATCACCTGGCATTCCCAGGACTTCAGAGTTGGCATTGAGTCATTATGCGCACTAGGTCATTTCCATTCGGATTTGACCAAGCCTTTTGGAGGAACCTGAATGATGCACCATATTAAAACTATGCAAATATAAGATTGTATTTGTGTGAGGCATGCAGCATCAAGCATTTGCCTATGTCATTGCTATGAAATGAAATACATGTAAAACTAATACCCATAAATCCACAAGTCCATATCTACGGCACTTTGTCAATTCATTCTCACCTATGAATTCCACTTTCTTTTGCTCCAATGATCCTCAAAAGAGTATCTATTGGGTTAGAATGCTTCATCCTCAAGCTCAAAGAAGTGGCTGTATGTTGCACCGACAAAATATCAAAAAAATATGCATGCATCGGTGTGCATGTGTGATGAAGTCCATCTCATAGTCTAATTATCTACACGTACAACCAATCTAGAATACTAGTAAAATTACAAAATTCTATAAAGATGGGTCTTTTGCTCCTGGGAGTGTAGCATCGCCTAATGTTTATTTACAAAATGCATTAGTGGGCCCCACTTAGAGATACTCATGGGTTCATTTGCCCTCATTGCATGCTACATAGAGAACAAAGAAAATTGTGTGCGTGAGTATATCATGATCCGTCTCCACAAGTACATGGTGCATACAAAGTCCAAAATACAAATAAGCCTATAAACATTAACTACAAGTTTGAATCTTTCTCTACCGTGTGGCTGGTCTAGACTCTATTGCTTACTGGCCCAACTTTGTAATGCTTCGAATTTTGCCGGCTCTCCAATTAATCATGCATAACTGCTATTCTTGTTAGGCGATGGTTGGGTGGCCCTCTATGGTGCCTGATAAGGCTAGTTGGACCACTCCTAGCTACTCTTGGGTTTACTCCCGATCACTTTGCTCGGTCTCGTCAGTTGTCTGAATGTTATCATTCCGGCTTGCTAGTGGGACCCTCTACAAGCTGGTGGCCCATACTTCTAGTTGCTTCCAGGACTTGCTGGCCCCTCTAAATGCTACACCAAAATGGACAAGAATATGTGCACGTGTGTACTGTGGTCCGTCGCTATGTGTGTGTGGTGCAGCAGTATCAGGGTTTAGGAGTTTAGTAATTTAAGTATTTATGTATTTTGTGGTTTATAGGTTTTATTTAAATAATTAAATAACAAAAAAATTATTTTTATGATTTTTTCTCATTTTCAAGGTTATAACCATTGGAAATATTATAATTTTTAATTTTTTTTAAATGTTAATACAATATTTAATTATAATAATCATAAAAATTAAATATCATGTAAATTCAATATAAATAATTTTATTGATCAATATTATAATACTGATCATAAAATAGATTAATAAACTATTATTAATAAGATAAATATTAATTAAAATATATTTGCAAAACCTAAAACGATTCAAAATCAAAGTAAAATATATTACTAAATAATAATTTTTTATTTTTAAATTTTAATTCTTTTATAAGCATATAAAGTTTTTTGATGAAGATAAATTATTTACATTATATTTGCCTCATTCATAATTTTATTTTGCAACTAATATTTCTATAAAAATAAACTAATCAATAATTATAATGAATATTGAAATTATAATGAAAACAAATAAAAATGAGATTTATGATTAATTATTTAGGGTATACCGGTTTAATGGTTTAAGTATTTAGGAGTTTAGGAGTATAGTGATTTAAATGTTTAGGCATTTAGTAGTTTATATGTTTTATTTAAATATTGAAATAACAAAATAATTATTTTTCAAATTTTTTATCAATTTTGAAGGTTATATCCTTTATAAATATAATAATTTTTAAATTTTTTTCAAATGTAATACAATATTTAGTTATAATAAACATAATAATTTTATATCATGTAAATTAAAAATAAAAATTTTATTGATAGATATTAATAAACTAAATATAAATATAAATATAATAATGATCAAAAAATAAATTAATAAACTATTATTTATTGATAGATATTTATATATTATTTATAAATACTTAAACCTTTAAAGATGGTTTAAATGTTTTAGTATTTAAAGGTTTTGAGATTTTGGGGTTTAGGAGTTTAATGATTTAAGCATTTAGGCATTTAAAAGTTAATAGTTTTTATATAAACAATAAAATAACAAAAAATTTATTTTTGTGATTTTATCTCATTTTCAAAGATGATACCTATTAAAAATATAATAATTTTTAAATTATTTTCATATGTAAATATAAATTTTAATTATAATAATCTTTATAATTATATATCATGTAAATTCAATTTAAACAATTTTATTGATAATTATTCTAATAATGATCAAAAAATAAATTAATAATCTATTATTAAAAAGATAGATATCTATTAAAATATAATTACAAAACCTAAAATGATTCAGAAGCAAAGCTAAATATATTACTATATAATAATTTTTTGTTTTGAAATTTTTTTTCTTTTAAAAAGTTTATCTATAATTTTTTGATGAAATATAATTTATATAAATTATCTTTGTCTAGCTCAATTAATTTTGTAATTAATATTTGTATATAAATAAACAAATAAATAATTAAAAAGAATATTTAAAATAATAATGAAAAAAATTAGATTTATTATTTATTATTTAGGGATACTATTTTAATTTAAATTAGATTCGTCTCACTAATAATTTATTTTGTAATTAATATTTCTATAAAAATAAAATGATAAATAATTAAAATTAAAATTTAAAATTTTACTGAATAAAATTAAAAAGAGATTTATGAATTATTATTAATGTTTACCAGTTTAATGGTTTAAGTATTTAGAGGTTTTGTCGATTTATAAGTTTAGCGAATTTTTGTTTTTAGGCATTTACTGGTATATAGGTTTTTATTTAAACAATGAAATAACTAAAAAAATATTTTTGATATTTTTTACATTTTCAAAGGTTATAACATTTGAAAATATAATAATTTTAAATTTTTTTAAAAATGTGAATACAATATGTAGTAATAATAATCATTATAATTATATATAATATAAACTTAATATAAACAATTTTATTGATAGATATGATATCAATTATCAAAAATAAATTAATATGCTATTATTAATATGATAAATATAAATTAAAATATAATTAAAAAATCTAAAAATGATTCAAAAACAATGTAAAATTTATTACTAAATAATAATTTATGTTTTTTATTTTTTACTTCTTTTTATAAGCTTATATATTTTTTGATGAAAAATAAATTATTTAAATTTATATTTGTATCACTCTTAATTTATTTTGTAATTAATATTTCAATATATTATTTAAATTATATTTAAGGTTTATGAGTTTAAAGGTTTAAGTATTTAGGGACTTCGGGGTTTAGGAGTTTAGAGATTTATGTGTTCAGTTATTTAATGGTTTATACGTTTTATTTAAACAATGATATAATAAAAGATTTATTTTTGTTATTTTTTATCATTTTTGAATGGTATAACCTTTGAAAATATAATAATTTTTAAATTTTTTTCAAATGTAAATATAATATTTAGTTATAATAATCTTAATAATTATAAGTCATTTAAATTCAATATTAATAATCACATTGCTGGATATTATAATAATGATCAAAAAAAATTTAATAAACTATTATTAATAATATAGATATTATTTAAAATATTTTTGCAAAATCTAAATTTATTCAAAATCAAAGTAAAATATATTATATAATAATAATTTTTTAATGTTTTGATTCTTTTTATAAGTTTATATTTTTGTTAATATAAATAATTATTTATATTAATTTGTCTTACTCATAATTTATTTTGTAATTTATAATTATATAATAATAAACTAATAAATTATTAAAATAATTATTTAAAATTATAATCAATACAAATAAAATTGAGATTTATTATTTATTATTCAGATTATACCGGTAGAATGGTTTAAGTATTTACGTGTTTTTGGATCTAGGAGTTTAGTGATTTAAGTGTTTAGACCTTTAGTGATTTATTGTTATTATCTAAAGAATTAAAAAACAAAAAATTTAATTTTTGAATTTTTTTAATTTTTGAAGGTTGTAACCTTTGAAAATATAATAATTTTAAATTTATTTTAAATGTGAATAAAATATTTAGTTATAATAATCTTAGTAATTATATATAATGTAAACAAAATATAAATAATTTTATAAATAAATATTATAATAATGATCAATAAATAATTTAATAAACTAGTATTAATAAGTATGATATAAATTAATATATAATTGTAGAATCTAAGATGATTCAAAATCAAAATAAGATATATTACTAATAATAATTTTTATTTTAAAATTTTGCCTAAGCATATATTTTTTTTGATGAAAAATAAAATATATAAATTATATCTGTTTCACTAATAATTTATTTTATAATTAATAGTTCTATAAAAATAAATTGATAAATAATTAAATGAATATTTAAAATTATAATGAATATTAATAAAAGAGATTTATTATTTATTATTTAGGATATACCTATTTTAATGGTTTAAGTTTTTTTGGTTTTGGGGTTAATGAGTTTATTGATTTATAAGTTTGCACATTTAGGTGTTTATAGGTTTTATTTAATCAATGAAATAACAAAAAAATATATTTTTATGAATCTTCGTGATTTTCAAAGGTTATTTACCTTTGAAAATATAATAATTTTTTAATCTTTCTAAATATGAATGCAATACTTAGTTATAATAATCTTAAAAATTATATTTGATGTAAATTTAATATAAAAAATTTTATTATTATATATTATATAATGATCGAAAAATAAATTAATAAACTATTATTAATAACATAGATATTAATTAAAATTATATTTGCAGAACCCAAAATAATTCAAAATCAATTTAAATTATATTACTAAATAAAATTTAAATTTTTGAAATTTTGTTTATTTTTATAAGCTTATTTTTTTTCATAAAAATAATATATTTAAATTATATGTCTCACTCATTATTTATTTTGTAATTAATATTTCTATAAAAATAAACTAAAAATAATCAAAATGAATATTTAAAATTATAATGAATACAAAAAAAATGAAATTATTATTTATTATTTAGGTTATATAGGTTTAATGGTTTACGTATTTAGGGGGGTTTGGGGTTAAGGAGTCTAAATATTTAAATGATTTAGTCCTTTAGTGGTTTATAAGTTTTATTTAAATAATAAAATACATAAAAATTATAATTTTGATTTTTTATTATTTTGAAGGTTATAATCCTTTGAAAATATATAATTTTTAAATTTTTTCAAATGTAAATATAATATGTAGTTTAATAATCTTAATAATTATAAGACATTTTAAATTCAATATAAGTAATTTTATTGCTAGATATTATAATAATGATTAAAAAATAAATTAATAACTATTATTTTTATAAGATTGATAGCAATTAATATATAAATGCAAACTATATTGATTCAAAATGAAAGTCAAATATATTACTAAATGATAATTTTTTGTTTTTTAAATTTTTACTTCTTTTTATAAGCTTATATTTATTTTTTGATTAAAAATAATTATTAAAATTATAATTTGTCTCTACTAATTTTATTTTGCAATTATATTTCTATAAAAATAAACTAATAAATAATTAAAATCAATATTTAAATTATTATGAATACAAATTAAAATGAGATTTATGATTTATTATATATGGTATACCAGGTTAATGGAATGTTAATTTAGAAGTTTTGTTGTCTAGGACTTTAGCAATTTATGTTTTTTAGGCATTTAGTGGTTTATAGTTTGTATTTATATAATATAAATAAAAAAATTTTTTTTTTGATTATATCTGATTTTCAAAGGTTTATAACCTTTTGAAAAATAAATAATTTTTTAATTTTTTGAAATGTGAATACCCTGGTAAAATTATATTAATCTACTAATTATATATCATATAAATTCAATATAAACAATTTTAATGATAGATAGTATTATAATGATCAAAAATTAAATTAATAAACTATTATTAATAATATAAATATTAATTAAATTATATTTACATAAAGCAAAATGATTCGAAATCAAATCAAAATATATTACTAAATAATAATATTTAATTTTCAAATATTTCCTTCTTTTTATAAGCTTATATTTTTTTTATTGATTAAAATAAATTATTTAAATAATATTTGTCTCACTCAATTATTTTGTAATTAATTTTACTAAAAAATTAAACTTTAAATAATTAAAAAGAATATTTAAAATTATAATAAATAGAAATAAAAATGAGATTTATTATTATTAAGTAGTATATAGCTGTTAAAAGTTTTATGTATTTAGGGGTTTCGGGTCTATGAGCTTACTGAATTAAGTAAGTATGCATTTAATGATCTATAGGGTTTATTTTAAAAATGAAATAACAAAACCAATTATTTTTATTATTTTTTCTAATTTTTTTAAGGTTATAACCTATGAAAATATAATAATTTTTAAATTTCTTTTCAAAAGTGAATATAATATATATTTATAATAATCATAATAATATATATCATATAAATTCAATATAAACTATTTTATTGATTGATATTCTAATAATTATCAAAAAATATATCAATAATCTATTATGAATAAGATTGATATTACTTAAAATATAATATCAAAAACCTAAAATGAATTCAAAAGCCAAAACAAAATATATCACTAAAATAATTAATTATTTTGTTTTTAAATTTTAAAGATATTTATAAGCTATATATTTTTTGATGAAAATATTTTTAATAAATTATATTTTTAACTTTATAATTTATTTTATGATTAATATATATATATATAAATAAAAACCTAAACAATAAAAATGATTTTTTAAAATTATAATGAAAACAAATAAAAATTGAGATTTATTAATTATTATTTGTTGTATGCTGGTTTTATAAGGATGATCTATATAGGGGGTATCGAGATTTTTAGTTTAGTCAACGAAGTGTTTAGGATTTAGTGGTGTATTGGTTTTATTTAACAATGAAATAATAAAAAAACTATTTTTTTTTTATTTTTACACATTTTCAAAGGTCAAACCTTTGAAAATTTAATAATTTTAAATTTTTTTTAAAAAGTAATATAATATTTAGGTCATAATAATCATATATTTATTTATGATATAAATTCAATATAAACATTTTTATTGAATAATATTCTAATAATGATCAAAAAATAAATTAATAATTTATTATTAGTAAGATAGATATCAATTAAAATATAATTAAAAAACCATAAATTATTCAGAAGAAAAGCAAATAAATTACTATATAATAATTTTTTGGTTTGAAATTTTTTTTTTTCTTTTAAAAAGTTTATTTATAAATTTTTGATGAAAAATAATTTATATAAATTATATTTGTCTAACTCAGTTTATTTTGTAATTAATAATTATATAAAAATATACAAATAAATAATTAAAATGTATATTTAAATTTATAATGAAAAAAAATGAGGTTTATTATTTATTATTTAGGGTATACCAGTTTAATTTAAATTTGATCTATCTAACTAATAATTTATTTTGTAAATTAATATTTCTATAATAAAACTAATAAATAATTAAATTTAAAATTTAAAATTAAACTCAATAAAAATTAATATGAAATTATGATTTATTATAATGTATACCAGTTTAATTGTTTAAGTATTTAGAGGTTTTTTCATTTAGGAGTTTAGCGATTTATGTTTTAGGGATTTAGTGTTTATAGGTTTTATTTAAACAATAAATAAAAAATTATAATTTTTTCTCATTTTCATAGGTCACCTTTTAAAATATAATAATATTTAAAATTTTTTTGAAATGTGGATACAATTTCAATTAATATATATAATAATTATCTATCATATAAATTCAATATAAACAATTTTATTGATAGATATTATAATAATGATCAAAAATTAAATTAATAAACTATTAATGAATAAGATATATATTAATTATAAATATTTACAAAACCAAAATCGATTCTAAATTAAAGAAAATATATACTTAATAATAATTTTATTTTTAAATTTTACTTTATTATATAAGCGTAAATACTTTTATTGATTAAAAAAAAATTTAAATTATATTTGTCGCACTCAATTTATTTTGTAATAAATATTTCTATAGTATATGAACCTATAAATAATTAAAATAAATATTTAAAATTATAATAAATAGAAATAAAAATATTCGATTTATTAATTATTAAGTAGTATATAATAGTTTAATGGTTTATGTATTTAAGCATTACGAGGTTTAGTAGTCTACTGATTTAACTGTGTATGCATTTAGTGGTTATAGGTTTTATTTAAAAAATAATTAAAAAAAATTATTTTTATTATTTTTTGATATTTTAAAATGTTATAACTTTGAAAATATAATAATTTTTAAATTATTTTAAAAAGTGAATTTAATATTTAGTTATAATAATCATATTTATATTTCATATAAATTCATATAAATAATTTTATTGAAAATATTCTAATAATGATTAAAAAAGAAATTAATAATCTATTATTAATAAGATAGATATCAATTAAAATTATAATTACAAAACCTAAAATGATTTAGAAGGATAACAAAATATATTACTATATAATAAATTTTTGTTTGAAATTTTTCTTCTTTTATAAGTTTATCAATATTTTTTGAATAAAAAAATTTATATAAATTATATTTGTCTAACACATAATTTATATTGTAATAATATTTAATAAAAATAAACTAATAAATAATTAAAATGAATATTTTAAATTATAATGAAAAAATATATAGAGATTTATTATTTATTATTTAGTGTATACCAGTTTAAAAGGATTATCTATTTAGGTTTTCGAGATTTCGGAGTTTTAACTTAAGTGTTTAGGCATTTAGTAGTTTATATGATTTATTTAAACAATGAAATAACAAAATTTTTTTTTGAATTTTATTACATTTTCAAAGGTTATAACCTTTGAAAATGTAATAATTTTAAATTTTTTAAAAATGTGAATACAATTTAGTAATAAGAATCATTATAATTATATATTTATAAACTAAATATAAATAATTTTATTGATATTTATGATATCAATTATCAAAAAATAAATTAATATGCATTTTTAATATGATAGATATAAATTATAATATAATTGCAAACCTAAAATGATTCAAAATCAAAGTAAATTTATTACCAAATAATAATTTTTTTTTAGTTTTTGCTTCTTTTTATAAGATTATATTTTTTTGAAGAAAAATAAATTATTTAAATTATATTTAAGGTTTACGAGTTTAAATTTTTAAGTATTTAGGGGCTTTTCTATTTAGGAGTTTATAGATTTATGTGTTTAGGAATTTAGTGGTCTATAAGTTTTATTTAAACAATGATATAACAAAAAATTTATTTCTATTTTTTTATCTAATTTTTCAAGATTATAACCTTTGAAAATATAAAATTTCTAAATTTTTTTTCAAATGTTAAATATAATATTTAGTTATAATAATCTTAATAAATATAAGTCATTTAAATTCAATATAAATAATCAGATTGCTGAATATTATAATAATGATCAATAAATAAATTAATAAACTATTATTAATATGATAGATATTATTTAAAATATATTTGCAAAATCTAAATTTATTCAAAATCAAAGTATATATTACTAAATAATACATTTTTTTTAATATTTTGCTTTTTTAATAAGTTTATATTTTTGTTATTAAAAATATATTATTTAAATTATATTTGTCCTCATCATAAATTATTTTGTAATTTATAATTCTATAAAAATAAACTGATAAATAAGTAAAATAAATATTTAAAATTATAATGAATACAAATAAAATTCAGATTTATTATTTATTAATTATTATTCAGGATATAACAGGTTTAATGGTTTAAGTATTTAGGTGTTTTGGGGTTTAGTCATTTAAGTGTTTATCCTTAAGTGATTTTATCGAATTTTTGAAGGTTATAACCTTTGAAAATATAATAATTTTAATTTTTTTTTAAATGTGAATATAATATTTCGTTATAATAATCTTGATAAATATATATAATGTAAAATCAATATATATAATATTATTAATAGATATTATAATAATGATCAATAAATAAATTAATAAACTATTATAAATTAGAATGATATAAATAAATATAATTGGAAAATCTAAAATTATTCAAATTAATTTAAAATAAATTACTAAATAATAATATTTTGTTTTAAAAATTTTGCCTTTTTTATGATCTTATATTTTTTTGATAAGAAAAAAATTATTTATATTATATCGTCTCACTAATAATTTATTTTGTAATTAATATATCAGTTTTAAAAATAAACTGATATTATATTATATTATTATTTATATTATATCAGTTTTAAAAATAAACTGATAAATAATTAAAATGAATATTTAAAATTATAATGGATACTAATAAAAATGAGATTTATTATTTATTATTTAAAGTATACTAATTTAAACACTTATGTATTTATGAACTTCGGGGTTTAGGAGTATAGTCATTAAGAATTTAGGTATTTTGTGGTTTATAGATTTTATTTAAAAAATCTAATAACAAAAAATTTTTTTTATTTTTTCTTATTTTCAAATGTTATAACCTTTGAAAACTTAATAATTTTTAATTTTTTTAAAATATGAAAATATTATTTTGTTATAATAATCTAAATAATATTATGTAAATTCAATATAAATAATTTTTTTTATAGATTTTATTTAAAAAATCTAATAACAAAAAATATATTTTTTTATTTTTTCTTATTTTAAAATGTTATAACCTTTGAAAATTTAAAAATTTTAATTTTTTTTAAAATATGTACATATTATTTTGTTATAATAATCTAAATAATTATATATTATCTAATTCAATATAAATAATTTTTTTATAGATTTTATTTAAAAAATCTAATAACAAAAATATATTTTTTTATTTTTTTCTTATTTTCAAATATTATAACCTTTGAAAACTTAATAATTTTATTTTTTTTAAATATGAAAATATTATTTTGTTATAATAATCTAAATAATTATATATTATGTAAATTCAATATAAATAATTTTTTTATAGATATTATGATGACCATAATAAAATAAATTAATAAACTTTTCTTAATAAGATAGATATTAAATAAAATTTATTTGCAAAAACCTAAAATGATTCAAATCAAAGTAAAATATATTAATAAGATAGATATTAAATAAAACTAATATTAATAATATAAAATATACAGGTTTAAAAGATTATATATTTAGGAGTTTTTTCGATTTAAGAATTTAGTGATTTAAGTGTTTAGGCATTTAGTAGGTTATAGGTTTTATATAAAAAATAAAATAAGAAAAAAATTTTTTTTTGTTATTTGTTCTCATTTTTGAAGGATATAACCTTTGAAACTATAACAATTTTTAAATTTTTTTAAATGTGAATACTATATTTAGTTATGATAATCTTAATAATTATATATCATGTAAATTCAATATAAACAATTATATTGATATATATTATAATAATGATCATACAAAAGATTAATAAACAATTATTAATAAGATTAATATTGTTTAAAATATATTTACAAACCTATAATGATTCAAAATCAAAGTGAAATAATTTACTAAATATTAATATAATTTTTTAAATTTTTGTATCTATTTATAAGCTTATATATTTTTGATGAAAAATAAATTATTTAAATAATATTTGTCTAACTATTAATTTATTTTTTAATTTATATTTCTATAAAAATTAACTAATAAATATTTAAAATGTATATATAAAATTCTAAAGAATACTAATAAAAATGAGATTTATTATTTATTATTTAGGGTATACCTATTTAATGGTTTAAGTTTATAGTGGTTTTGGGTTTAATGAGTTTATTGATTTATATGTTTACACATTTAGGTTTATTTATTGATTTATAGGTTTTATTTATTGATTTATAGGTTTTATTTAATCAAAGTAATAACAAAAAATTTATTTTCTATGAATTTTTGTGATTTTCAAAGGTTATAACCTTTGAAAATATAAAATTTTTTAATAGTTCTAAAATATGAATACAATACTTAGTTATAATAATCTTAATAATTATATTTGATGTAAATTCAAAATAAAAAATTTTATTAATATATATTAGTTTTGATGATCAAAAAATAAATTAATAAACTATTATTAATAAGACAGATATTAATTAAAATATATTTGCAGAAAACAAAATAATTCAAAATCAAAGTAAATTATATTACTAAGTAAAATTTTAAATTTTGAAATTTTGTTTATTTTTATAAGCATATATTTTTTTCATAAAAAATTATTTATTTAAATTATATATGTCTCAATCATTATTTATTTTGTAATTAATATTTATATAAAAATAAACTAAAAAAATAATAATATGAATATTTAAAATTATAATGAATATAAATAAAAATGAGATTTATTTTTTTTATTTAGGTTATATAGGGTTAATGGTTTAAGTATTTAGAAGGTTTTGGGGTTAGGAGTCTAGAGATTTAAATGTTTAGGCATTTAGTGATTTATAAGTTTTATTTAAATAAAAAAATTAATTTTGTGATTTTTTATCATTTTTGAGGGTTATAACCTTTGAAAAATATAATAATTTTTAAATTTGTTTCAAATGTAAATATAATATTTAGTTATAATATTCATAATAATTATCAGACATTTATATTCAATATAAGTAATTATATTGTTAGATATTATAAAATTGATCAAATAATAAATTAAAAACTATTCTTAAAAAGATTGATTGCAATTATAATATAATTGCAAAACCTATATATAATGATTCAAAATCAAAGTAAAATATATTACTAAATAATAATTTATTGTTTTTAAATTTTTACTTCTTTTTATAAGCTTATTTTAATTTGATTAAAAGTAAATTATTAAAATTATAGTTGTCTCTCTCATTATTCATTTTGTAATTAATATTTCTATAAAAAATAAACTAATAAATAATTAAAATGAATATTTAAAATAATAATGAATACAAAAATAAAATGAGATTTATGATTTATTATATGTGGTATCCCGGTTTAATGGTTTGAATTATTTAGGAGTTTTGTCATTGAGGAATTTATCAATTTATGTTTTTAGGTATTTAGTGGTTTATAGTTTCTATTTATATAATAAAAATAAAAAATTTTTTTTTTGATTTTTTCTGATTTTCCATGGTTATAACCTTTAAAAATAAAATAATTTTTAAAGTTTTTTGAAATGTCAATACTATGTATAATTATATAATCTTACTAATATATATCATATAAATTCAATATAAACAATTTTAATAATAGATAGTATTATAATGATCAAAAATTAAATTAATAAACTATTAATAATAATATAAATATTAATTAAAATATATTTACATAACACAAAATGATTCAAAAATCAAATCAAAATATCTTACTAAATAATAATATTTAATTTTAAATTTGTCCTTCTTTTTATAAGCTTATATTTTTTTTATTAAAAATAAATCATTTAAATAATATTTGTCTCACTCGAAATTTATTTTGTAATTAATTTTTCTAAATAATCAAACTATAAATAATTAAAATGAATATTTAAATTATAATAAATAGAAATAAAAATTAGATGTATTATCTATTAAGTAGTATATAGATGTTAAAATGTTTATGTATTAGGGGTTTCGGGGTTTATGGGCTTACTAATTTATGTAAGTCAGCATTTAATGGTCTATATGTTTTATTTAAAAAATAAATTAACTAAAATTTATATTTATTATTTTTTCTCATTTTTTAAGATTATAACCTTTGAAAATATAATAATTTTAATTTTTTTTTCAAAAGTGAATACAATATTTATTTATAAAAATCATAATAATTATATATCATATAAATTTAATATAAACAATTTATTGATAGATATTCTAATAATTATCAAAAAATAAATTAAAAATATATAATGAATAATATTGATATTACTTAAAATATAATATCAAAACCTAAAATGATTCAAAATCAAAGAAAATATATTACTAAATAATAATTTTTTGTTTTTAAATTTATATTCTTTTTAAAGCTTATCAATTTCTTGATTAAAAATAATTTTTATAAATTATATTTTTAACATATAATTTATTTTAAAATTAATACATATATAAAATAAAAAGCTAAATAATCAAAATAAATTTTTTAAATTATAATGAAAACAAATAAAAATGAAATTTATTAATTATTATTAGGGTATAACCGATTTAAAGGATTATCTATATAGGGTTATCGGGATTTTGTAGTTTAGTGATTTAAATACTTAGGAATTTAGTGGTGTATAGATTTTATTTAAACAATAGAATAACGAAGAAAAAATATTTTATTTATTTTTTGACTTTTTCAAAGGTTATAACCTTCGAAAATATAATAATTTTAAATTTTTTTTCAAAAGTGAATACAATATTTAGTTATAATAATCATTATATTTATATATTATATAAATTCAATATATATATTTTTATTGATAAATATTCTAATAATGATGAAAAAATAACTTAATAATCTGTTATTAATAAGATAGATGTCAATTGAAATATAATTACAAAACCTAAAATGATTCAGAAGCAAAGCAAAAATATATTACTATATAATAATTTTTTGTTTTGAATTTTTTTATTTTAAAAAGTTTATCATAATTTTTTGATGAAAATAATTTACATAATTATATTTGTGTAACTCATAAATTATTTTGTAATTAATATTTATATAAAAAATAAACAAATAAATAATTAAAATGAATATTTAAATTATAATAAATAATGAGATTTATATTTATTATTTAGGGTATACCGGTCTAATTTAATTAGATCTGTCTTAATACTAATTTATTTGTAATTAATATTTCTATAAAATAAACTGAAAATTAATTAAATAAATTAAAATTATACTGAATAAAAATTAAAATGATATAATGATTATTATGACAAATATTATATTTACTTTTGAAAAAAATTTTAACTGTATTATATTTTCAAAGGTATAACCTGTTTAAAATCTGAAAAAATAAAAAAAAATATTTTTTATTTTCTTTCATTATTTAAATAAAACCTATACTCCACTAAATGCCTAAACACTTAATGTGACTAAACTACAAAATCTCGATATCCCTATATTAATAATCCTTTAAACCGGTATACAATAAATAATAATTAATAAATCTCATTTTTTATTTGTTTTCATTATATTTTAAAAAAATCATTTTGATTGTTTAGTTATATATATATATATATATATTTTAATTATAAACTAAATTATAAGTTAAAAATACAATTATAAAAATATGTTTCATCAAAAATAGAACGCTTATAAAAATCAATAAAATTTAAAAACAAATACTTATTATTTAGTGATATATTTTGTATTGCTTTTGAATCATTTTAGGTTTTTATATTATATTATAAGTATATCAATCTTATTCATAATAAATTTTTATTTTATTTTTGATAATTATTCGAATATCTATCAATAAAAGTTTTATATTGAATTTATATGATATATAATTTTATGATTATTATAAATACATATTGTATTCACTTTTGAAAGAAATTTAAAAAATTATCATATATTCAAAGGTTATAACCTTAAAAAATGAGAAAAATAATAAAAATAAATTTTTTTGTTATTTCATTTTTAAATAAAACCTATAGATCATTAAATGCTTAGTTACTTAATCACTAAGCTCATAGAACCCCGAACCCCTAAATACAATAACCTTTTAACAGTTATATACTACTTAATAAATAATAAATCCATTTTTATTTCTATTAATTACAATTTTAAATATTCATTTTAATTATTTATAGTTTAATTTTTTAAACAAATTAATTACAAATAAATTTTGAGTTAGAAAAATATTTTTATATAATTTATTTTTAATCAATAAAAATATAAGCTTATAAAAAGAATAAATATTTTGAAATTAATATTATTATTTAGTAATATATTTTGATTTGATTTTGAATCATTTTGTGTTATGTAATATATTTTAATTAATATATAAGATTATTAATAAAAGTTTATTAATTTAATTTTGATCATTATTATACTTACTATCATTCAAATTGTTTATATTGATTTATATGAAATATAATTAGTAAGATTAATTATAATTATATATGGTATTCAAATTTTAAAAATTTTAAAAATTATCTTATTTTTAAAGGTTAACCTTTGGAAAATTAGAAAAAATCAAAAATAGAATTTTAAATTTTTATAATATAAATAAAACTGATAAACCACTAAATGCCTAAAAACATAAATTACTAAACTCCTAAACGACAAAAACTCCTAAATAATCAAACCATTAAACTGGTATACCATATATAATAAATCATAAATCTCATTTTAATTTGTAGTCATTATAATTTTAAATATCATTTTAATTATTTATTAGTTGATTTTTTATAGAAATATTATGGCAAAATAACTAAAGAGAGAGACAAATATAATTTTATAATTTATTTGTTAATCAAAAAATAAATATAAGGTTATAAAAAGAAGTACAAATTTAAAAACAAAAATTATCATTTAGTAATATATTTACTTAGATTTTGAATCATTATAGGTTTTGCATTTATATTTTAATTACTATCAATCTTATTAATAATAATTTATTAATTTATATTTTGATCATTATTATAATATCTATCAATAAAATTACTTATATTGAATTTAAAGTCTTATAATTATTAAGATTATTATAACTGAATATTATATTTACATTTGAAAAAAATTTAAAAATTATTATATTTTCAGAGTTTATAACCTTCAAAATGATAAAAAATCACAAAAATAAATTTTTTATTATTTATGATTTAAATAAAATTTTTAAACCACTAAATGCCAAATCATTTAAATATCTAGAATACTTAACCCCAAAACCCCCTAAATACTTAAACCATTAAACCTATATAACCTAAATAATAAATAATAAATTTCATTTTATTTCTATTCATTATAATTTTAAATATTCATTTTAATTATTTTTAGTTTATTTTTATGTAAATATTAATTACAAAATAAATAATGAGTGAGACATATAATTTAAATATATTATTTTTATGAAAAAAATAAGCTTATGAAATAAACAAAATTTCAAAAAAAATAAAATTTTATTTAGTAATATAATTTACTTTGATTTTGAATTATTTTGGGTTTGCAAATATATTTTAATTAATATCTATCTTATTAATAATAGTTTATTAATTTATTTTTCGATCATTATAATAATATATATTAATAAAATTTTTATATTAAATTTAGATCATATATGATTATTAAGATTAATATAACTAAGTATAGCATTCATATTTTAGAAAGATTAAGATTAATATATTAAAAAATTTGACATGACCTATTCGTTTCTATAATAAATGATAAATCCTATTGACCTCCATGATCTCCACTAATAAAAATGACCTCAAAAGGTCTCATCAAAATATCAAATAAGGTTTCATCAAAGAAAAATTTATCCCACTCAACTATCAAAATTTTTTGATTTAACCAAATAATTATCATATAACCAAGTTAATTTCACCATGGAGCCTTCCAGAATAATTAGACTCATATCATCAAATAAATAAAATAATAATCTATTACATTTTTCAAATAAAATCCAAGTGATCTAGAGATTGCCTGGATTCTCCTTTCTCTGTCTACCCTAAAAAAGAGGAAAATCAATGAGGGTGAGATAACTCCCTGAGTAAAAATATATCACTTATACTTGTGAGGCTAGATACTCAAGGACCATCTCACAATGATGGTTATTCTCAATCAATCAATATCATACATAGGTTTTTATGCAATAAATAGCGTCAATATAAACACAATATCAAATGAGATTTATAAGTTTGAAACACATAAATATAGTTTACCATTCAGGAATCCATACATTCATTTTTACCTTTATACTGGAATCCATACATTCCAACCAAATATTCATAGAACGGGACGGGTTCTACACCTAGAGTTTTACAACCACTCTAGGAATGCACTGGCTTTTCCTGCACTAGAGGGTACCATGTGCACATATCCTGATGACCTCCACATCAATTAGGTTTCTAGATTCATACCAACAAAAACATTAATGATTACAAGTTGATAGGCTGACCATACTCAGGCATGAGACAGAAATGGCAATATCAAAGAATATAACTAACCGTATTCGCATGCAACAAGAGATAACACCGAGTACAATAAGAGTTTAACTGACCGTGCTCAACATGAATATCATTAGTACAGGTGTTTTGTGGAATATGACAAATTTAATTCAATGAATGCTCAAAAATAAGGGTGTTAATCATAGGTCAATTACTACGATCAAATCAAATAATAAAAACACTATTATACATTTCAACGGTACAATACGATGATCATAAAAATACTAGTTATAAATTAAACATATTAAACACCTAAATGTGCAAACATATAAATCAATAAACTCATTAACCCCAAAACCACAAAAAACTATAAACCATTAAATAGGTATACCCTGAATAATAAATCATAAATCTCTTTTTATTAGTATTCCTTATAATTTTAAATAATCATTTTAATTATTTATTGATTTATTTTTATAGAAATATTAATTACAAAATAAATTATTAGTGAAACAGATATAATTTAAATAATTTATTTTTCATCCTAAAAATATATATTGCTTATAAAATGAGGCAAATTTTTAAAATAACAAATTATTATTTAGTAATTATCTTATTTTGATTTTGATTCATTTTAGATTCTACAATTATATTTTTATTTATATCATTCTTATTAATACTAGTTTATTAATTTATTTATTGATCATTATTATAATATCTATTAATAAAATTTTTTATATTTAGTTTACATTATATAATTAATAAGATTATTATAACTAAATATTATATTCACATTTCAAAAAATTTAAAATTATTATATTTTAAAGGTTACAACCTTCAAAAATTAAAAAAATTAAAATTTTTTTTTTAATTCTTTAGATAATAACTATAAATCACTAAAGGTCTAAACACTTAAAGCACTAAACTCCTAAAGCCAAAAACACCTAAATACTTAAACCATTAAAACATTATATCCTGAATAATAAATAAATATAATCTCAATTTTATTTGCATTCATTATAATTTTAAATAATTATTTTAATTATTTATTAGTTTATTATTATAGAATTATAAATTACAAAATAAATTATGAGTAGGACAAATTAATTTAAATAATTTATTTATAATAACAAAAATATAAAGTTATAAAAAAAGCAAAACATTAAAAAAATATTATTAAGTAATATATTTTACTTTGAATTTGAATAAATTTAGATTTTACAAATATATTTTAAATAATATCTATCTTATTGATAATAGTTTATTAAATTTTTTTTTCATCATTAATATAATATCTAGCAATTTAATTATTTATATTGAATTTAAATGACTTATAATTATTAAGATTATTATAACTAAATATTATATTTAGATTTAAAAAAAATTTAAAAATTATTATATTTTCAAAGGTTATAACCTTCAAAAATTAAAAAAATAATAAAAATAAATTTTTTGTTATATCATTGTTTAAATAAAACTTATATACCACTAAATACCAAAACACTTAAACCTCTAGACTCTAAACACAAAAGCCCTAAATACTTAACCCTCTAAACTTGTAAACCTTAAATATAATTTAAATAATTTATTAAAATAATAATTACAAAATAAATTAATGGTTGATACAAATATCATTTAAATATTTATTTTTCATCGAAAAAAAATATAAGCTATATATAAAAGAAGCAAAAAACTAAATAGCAAACTTATTCTTAGTACTAAATTTACTTGGATTTTGAATCTTTTTAGGTTTTAGCAATTATATTGTGTACTGTATTACTATCCATATTACATTTTATTTTTTGATAATTGATATCATATCTATGAATAAAATTCCTTTATATTTAGTTTATATTATATATAATCTTTAATGATTATTTTTACTAAATATGTATTAACATTTTTAAAAAATTTTAAAATATTATATTGTCAAAGGTTATAATTTTAAAATGTGGAAAAAATATCAACTAAATAATTTGTTTTGTTATATCATTGTTTAAACAAATCCTATAAACCACTAACGCGCTAAAAACATAAATCGCTAAAGTCCTAAACGACAAAACCTCTAAATACCTTAAAATATTAAAATGTTTTGACATTAATAATAATTCATAAATCTCCTTTTAATTTTTATTCAGTATAATTTTAAATTTTTATTTTAATTATTTATCAGTTTATTTTTATAGAATATTAATTACAAAATAAATTATTAGTGAGATAGATATAATTTAAATTAAATTGGTTATACCCTAAATAATAAAGAATAAATCTCATTTTTTTTTAATTATAATTTTAAATATTCATTTAATTATTTATTTGTTTATTTTTATATAAATATTAATTAAAAAATAAATTATTAGTTATACAAATAAAATTTAAATAATTATTTTTCATCAAAAAAATATAGATAAACTTAATAAAAGAAAAAAAATTAAAAACAAAAAATTATTATATAGTAATATAATTTGCTTTGCTTCTGAATCATTATAGGTTTTGTAATTATATTTTAATTGATATCTATCTTATTATAATAGATTATTAATTTATTTTTGATCATTATTAGAATATTTATCAATAATATTCTTTATATTGAATTTATATGATATATATATATATATATATATATATATATATATATAATATATATAATATATATATATAATGATTATTATAACTAAATATTGTATTCACATTTCAAAAAATTGTAAATATTATTATATTTTGAAAGGATATCACCTATGAAAATAATAACAATTATAGAAAATCTTTTTGTTAATTTATTTTCTAAATAAACCTATAAACCACTAAAAGCCTAAAAACATAAATTGCTAAACTCCTAAACGACAAAACCTCTAAATACTTATTCTATTAAAATGGTATAGATTAATAATAAATCATAAATCTCATTTTAATTTTATTCAGTATAATTTTAAATTTTTATTTTAATTATTTACTAGTTTATTTTTATAGAAATATTAATTACAAAATAAATATTAGTGAGACAGATCGAATTTAAATTAAAATAGTATCCCTAAATAATAAATAATAAATCTCATTTTTTTCATATAATTTAAATATTCATTTAATTATTTATTTGTTTATTTATATATAAATATTAATTACAAATAAATGAGTTAGACAAAAATAATTTATATAAATTATTTTTCAACAAAAAATTATAGATAAACTTTTTTAAAGAAAAAAAATTTTCAAAACAAAAAATTATTATATAGTAATTTATTTTGATTTGCTTCTGAATCATTTTAGGTTTTGTAATTAAATTTTAATTGATATCTATCTTATTAATAATAGTTTATTAATTTATTTTTTGAACATTATTAAAATATTTATCAATAAAATTGTTTATATTGAATTTACATGATATATAATTATTAAGATTATTATAACTAAATATTATATTTTAAAGGTTATCATCTTTGAAAATGAGATAAAATCACAAAAATAAATTTTTTATTATTTTATTGTTTATATAAAACCTATAAACTACTAAATGCCTAAATGCTTAAATCATTAAACTCCTAAACCCCAAAACCCTTAAATACTTAATCATTTAAACCATCTTTAGAGGTTTAAGTATTTATAAATAATATATAAATATCAATCAATAAATATTAGTTTATTAATTTATTTTTTGATCATTATTATATTATATTATATTTAGTTTATTAATATCTATTAATAAAATTGTTTATTTTTAATTTACATAATATATATTTATTAAGTTATTATAACTAATATTGTATTCTCATTTAAAAAAATTTAAAAATTATTATATTTATAAAGGTTATAACCTTCAAAATTTATAAAAAATTTGAAAAATAATTTTTTTGTTATTTCATTATTTAAATAAAACATATAAACTACTAAATGCCCAAACACTTAAATCACTTTACTCATAAACTCCTAAATACTTAAACCATTAAACCGATATATCCTAAATAATTAATCATAAATCTCATTTTTATTTCTATTCATTATAATTTCAATATTCATTTAAATTATTTATTAATTTATTTTTATCAAAATATTAATTGCAAAATAAAATTATGAATGAGACAAATATAATTTAAATAATTATCTTCATCAAAAAAATTTATAAGCTTATAAAAAGATTCAAATATTTAAAAATAAAAATTATTATTTAGTAATATATTTTACTTTGATTTTGAATCATTTTAGATTTTGCAAATATATTTAATTAATATCTATCATATTAATAATAGTTTATTAATCTATTTTATGATCAGTATTACAATATTGATCAATAAAATTATTTATATTAAATTTAACTGATATTTAATTTTTATGATTATTATATTAAATATTATATTAACATTTGAAAAAAAATTAAAAATTATAATATTTTCAATGGTTATAACCATGAAAATGAGAAAAAATTATAAAAATAATTTTTTGTTATTTAATTATTTAAATCAAACCTATAAACCACAAAATAGCTAAAAACTTAAATTACTAAACTCCTAAACCATGATACTTCTGCACCACACACACATAGCGACGGACCATAGTACACACGTGCACATATTCTTGTCAATTTTGGTGTCGCATTTAAAGCAGCCAGCAAGTCCTGGAAGCAACCAGAAGTAATGAAGACCAGCTTGTAGAGGGCCCCGCTAGCAAGCCGGGATAATAATATTCAGAAAACCTATGAGACCGAGCAAAGTGGTCGGAGTAAACCCAAGAGTAGCTTGGAGTGGGTCCCACTATCCCTATCAGGCAGCATAGAGGGCCACCCAATCTTCGCCCAATTGGAGTAGCGGGTAATCCATTATTAATTGGAGAGCACGCAAAATCTGAAGCATCATCAAGCAGGGCCAGTATGCAATGGAGTCAAGACTAGCCACACGGGAGCGAAAGATTCAAACTTGTAGTTTATGTTTGTAGTCTTATTTGTATTTTGGACTTTGAATGCACCATGTACTTGTAGAGATGGATCATGACATACTCACACATACAATCTTGTCTGTTCTTTATGTAGCATGCAATGAGGGAAACTAGACCCATGAGCATCTTTAAGTGGGGCCCACTAAAGCAATTTGTAAAGACACATTAGGCGATGCTACATTCTCGGGAGCAGAAGACCCATCTTTATAGAATTTTGTAATTTTACTTGTATTCTAACTTGGTTGTACTCGTAGTTAATTAGACTAAGAGATGGACCTCATCACACATGCACACCGATGCATGCATATTTTTTGATATTTTGTCAGTGCAACATACAGCCACTTCTTGGAGCACGAGGAGGAAACATTCTAACCCAAGAGACACTCTTTTGAGGATCATTGGAGCAAAAGAATGTTGAATTCAATGGTGAGAATGAATTGACAAAGTGGCGTAGATATGAACTTCTGGATTTATGGGTATTCAGTTTTACATGTATTCCATTCATAGCAATGACATAGGCAAATGATTGATGCTCCATGTCACACACATGCATAATCTTATATTTGCATAGTTTTAATATGGTGCATCATTCATGTTCCTTCAAAAGGCTTGGACAAATCCGAATGGAAAGGACGCAGAGAGCATAATGACTAAATGCCAACTCTGTTGTCCAGGAATGCCATGTTATTTTAGTTGTATTCGTACGCTTGGAATTATTAGGCATTATGTTTTTTTATGTATTTATGCATAGAATCATTAAGGTGCATAGGATTTGGTGGGCTAGCCTAAATTAGTGAGCTTTTTAGTCTCTTGTAAGTTGTGTGCCTAAATGATAAATAAAGTGTGTATTTTCCAAAAAAGAAAAAAAAAACCATAAACCCTAACTTTAAATCCTAAATCTTAAACCATAAACTATAACCCTAACCCATAAACCCTAAATTCTAATCTCATGTTTTGCACTTTTATAATCAAAAGACTAAGTGTTAAATTTAAATTGAAATTCACAACATTTAGAAATGTCACAAATTTATCTTTTTGTATATGCAAAACAAAGTCATGACTCAAGGGGCGAGTTTTGAATTCAGTCACTTTCTTTATTTAGATTATTGTAGCATTAGCAATGGTCATGATTCTATATTTTGTCTCTATAACACGAAATCATATCGATGAGAATATGCCAGAACTTGTGTCTCTCTGTTGAACATATTGTTATGACACTAAGAATGATCATGAATACATATTTAATCACTATAATACTTGGGTCACAGTATTTGATATGATCATAGCTTGTGAATTATATCTTTATATTGCAAAGTCATTGCACTAGGAATGATTGTAACTTGGACATTCCTCAAGAGCAAAAGTCATGACCCATAAATAGTTAAAGCTCGAGTACTACTCTTTATAACTTTCTATAGCTAAAATTCTGGGATTGGAATATCACTATGGATTTTTCCTTTGATTTATGACCTCAAGTGTCAATATGCAAGACTAATATTTGAGCAATGATCAAGACCTTTTATACATTTGAATATGATTCATTTACACTTTTTTGGGTATTGTGAGCTTGTATACATAACTCATTTAATATAAAAAGAAATAAATGATACTTTTCATATCCATGAGGATGTAAAAAAGGCTTAGACATGCCAATAATATAAATTTTTAGATTCTTGATTGAAGAGAGCACATACTTCTTGCCCAGCTCAAACCGCCCTGGGGCTAATTTGTTCTAATAGGCTACAAGGTGGTTATTTTTTAGAGGTGAACTATGTTTTAAAAAAATTGCTTTGAGTGTGTGCATGAGAGATATTTTAAAAGAAATTACAATAATCAATATAAATAGCATCCTCAACAACTAGATATTTCAATACATAGGGGGTACAACTTTGGTTTAGTCTGTTAGCGTACATGAGTCAAATTACCTTTGATAGCCCAGTGATTCAACATCAAATATGATGAGACATGATAGAGATAAAGTAAAAGCTCCTATTATTTTGGTTATTACTTTAGCAATCATTCTAGAGTTGAGAGATGAACAAAATAAATTATTTTAATTATTCAGTATAATTTAAATTTTTATTTTAATTATTTATCAGTTTATTTTTATAGAAATATTAATTACAAAATAAATTATTAGTGAGACAGATCTAATTTAAATTAAAGTGGTATATCCTAAATATTAAAGAATAAATCTTATTTTTTTTTCATTTTAATTTTAAATATTTAAATTTTATTATTTATTTTATTATTTTTATATAAATATTAATTACAAAATAAATTATGAGTTACACAAATATAATTTATATAATTATTTTTCATCAAAAAATATAAATAAACTTATTAAAAAAAAATTTCAAAACAAAAAATTATTATATAGTAATATATTTGGTTTACTTCAGAATCATTTTAGGTTTTGTAATTATATTATAATTGATATCTATCTTATTAATAATAGATTATTAATTTAGTTTTCTTATAATTTTTAGAATATTTATCAATAATATTGTTTATATTAAATTTATATGATATATAAATATAATGATTATTATAACTAAATATTGAATTCACATTTGAAAAAAAATTAAAAATTATTATATTTTCAAACGTTATAACCTTTGAAAATATCAAAAAATAATAAAAATAAATATTTTATTATTTTAATTTTAAAATAAAACTAATAAACAACAAAATGCAGACACCGTAAAATAGTAAACTCCTAAGGAGTGTAATGCTTAAATATATTAACCATTAAACTACTATATACTACTTAATAATTAATAAATCTAATTTTTATTTCAATTTATTATTATTTTAAATATTCATTTTAATTATTTATAAGTTTATTTTATAGAAATATTTATTACGAAATAAATTATAAGTGCGACAAATATAATTTAAATAATTTATTTATAATCAAAAAACGTATATATGCTTATAAAAAAAGTAAAATTTTAAAAATTAAAAATTATTATCCACTAATATTTTTACTTTAATTTTGAATCAATTTGGGTTTCGTAAATATTTTTTAAATAATATCTATCTTATTATTAATAGTTTATTAATTTAATTTTTGATCATTTTTATAATATCTATCAATAAAATTGTTTATATTGAATTTATATGATGTATAATTATTAAAATTATTCTAACTAAATATAATATTCACATTTCAAAATATTTTAAATTTTATTATATTTTCAAAGGTTATAACCTATGAAAATGATAACAAATTATAGAAAATTTTTTCGTTATTTTTTTTATATAAAACCTATAAACCACTAAAAGCTTAAAAACATAAATCACTAAACTTCTAACTACAAAACCTCTAAATACTTAAACTATTAAACTGGTATACATTAATAAAAAATCTTAAATCTCCTTTTAATTTTTATTCAGTATAATTTTAAATTTATATTTTATTTATTTTTCAGTTTATTTTTATAGAAATATTAATTAAAAAATAAATTATAAGTGAGCCGGATCTAATTTAAATTAAACCTGTATCCCTAAAATATAAATAATAAATAATAAATCTTATTTTTTTTATTATAATTTTAAATATTCATTTTATTTATTTATTTGTTTATTTATATATAAATATTAATTACAAAATAAATTATGAGTTAGACAAATATAATTTAGATAAATAATTTTAAATCAAAAAAATACAGATAAACTTATTAAAATAAAAAATAATTAAAAAACAAAAAATTATTATATAGTAATATATTTTTCTTTTCTTCTGAATCATTTTAAGTTTTGTAATTATATTTTAATTAATATCTATCTTATTATTAATGGATTATTTAATTTATTTTTTGATTATTATTAGAATATTTATCAATAAAATTGTTTATATTGAATTTATATGATATATAAATATAATGAGTAGTATAACTAAATATTATATTCACATTTGAAAAAAATTTAAAAATTATTATATTTTCGAAGGTTATAACCTTTGAAAATATCAAAAAACAATAAAAATAAATTTTTTGTTATATTATTTTTTATATAAAACCTATAAACCACTAAATGCTAGGGGTGCTCATGGGATGTGATGGGATGGGGATTACAAATCTCCAGACCCTTCCCACAGTTCGGAGATATTTTTTTTAAGATCTGGACTCATCCCATTGGTTGAAAATATCGGGAAGGGATGGAGATCAGGGATTTTGGGTAGGAGAAAATGGTTCTAGGATGGAACGGAGTTCGGACATTTTTTTTCAATTTATTTTCATCAAACCAGCCAAGTTAGTTCAAGTCAAAACCTTTTGTTGTACCATTTATCATTCCTTAGTTATGTATCTTTCAAACTCAAATTGGGCCAATTTTGTTTTGTGAAATAGGCTGAATAATGCAAACGAGTTCCATTACCTAGTCAAAAGCTTTGATGTGCAAAAAAGGGTTGAAATGTTAAATAGAATGGGACCGAGTTGTGTGCTTAATTTGGTTCTTTGTTTTTTCACAAGTTGGCTTTGTCCAGCCGAGTGAAAGTTAACCATAATAGCAATACTATATTTTTTAAAAAATTACTTAAAATATTAAGGAATAGCTAAAGATTACCACAAACATTGGTAGCCGCAATTACTACTTAAGTAATTGCTAAAATTAGGCAGCTTAATATAACAAAAAAATACAACTAATAACAACCATGATAAAAATCAATTCAAAGGTTCGGCCCGGAACATCAATGAAAATCCAAACCCAATTAATTATCTATTCTACAACTCCTCCCTTTTCTTCCTCCACTGTAGAAGGACAACCAAAGATGAAAACGTGTTAATCATGTTGACATAAATTTCTAAGATGAAAGATTAATAAAAAAACAAAATATCACCTTATAAAATTTTATACACCCATTCCAAATTTTGTTGGCCAACTATAGTTGGGAAAAGTATTTGGATCTTGTGACCTCTCTGAAAATTGTAATTGAACCATATTTTTATTAAATTGAATGAATAAAATAAGTAAAAGTGAAATTAAAATTTAAAGATTTGCATACTAACCTGATTCATTATCATCAATGTCTTGAACTAATTATTCAATTTCAATAGGTTTGTTTGAGCTTCTCAACCAATCTTGTAGATATATGAGAACTTTAGCTGTAATAGGTGTTAAAGAACTCTTAAATTTATCTAAAGTTCTCCACCAAGTGCTAAATGTAGATTCGTAGGTAACTGTAGATCCTTGAATAGCCAATACATTCCTTGCTACATTTGCTAAAGAAGGATACCTAACCTCATTTACCTTCGACCAGTTTAGAAGATCAAAATCAATTCTATTTTTTTCAAGTTTGTCTTCCAAGTACCTATCCAACTCTTCCAAAGCTGCAACTTCATGTTCTTTCTCCAATTCAACAAAAAAAATCATCAACATAAGTATCACTACTATCAAAGAAATAATCATTTTTTTTTCAACAACGGGAGTAGAGAAATCATCTTCTTTTAATTCATCTTCCGTTAAATCTTTATAATCATCCATCATCTCATTTAAAGCATTTATAACATTTTTCACCAAATTTTTAGCCAATTCCTCTCCATAATGATAAGAGTACTTAACCTTGAGATATTTGAGCTTATATCTATGATCCAACACTACTACTACAAAAAGCATAATATTGTTGATTGAAGAAAACCCCAATAGTTGTTGATTTATGCCTCATTTTCATAACCCATTTCAGATACCATTGTATCTCTACTATTTTCACAAAGCTCAATTTTTATCAAAATTAAGAATAATCTCAGAAAAATAAACACTAGAGGGTATATATTATGAGCCAGAAAGTTATAAGTTACCTCATAAAAAGTTTTCAAGAATGACCAAAAATTTTGGGCTTTGTTTAGTCCTCTTTTAGTTGGAAAACGTTGGAAACAACTATTTCAAAAACCTATTGTGTTTTGTCCTCCACTTATCAAATTCTTTAGATATTTTATATTAGTTTGTAGCATCAATAAGTTGAATTCCATCGTATAGGACAATCTAATTGCAATGAAGATCTATAGGTCATTTTGCATCTTCAACACATAATTTAAACATTTTTATAGGTTATAACCTATGAAAATATAATAATAGTTACAATTATTGAAATTTGAATATATATTTATTTTAATATTATTAATAATTATATATCTATAACTTCATATAAACATTTTATTGATTGATAATATAATAAATATCAAAAAATTAATTAATACACAATTAATAAAAAGATAGATATTAATTAAAAATTATTTACTAAACCCAATTGATTCACAATTAAGTAAATAATATTACTGTATAATATTTTAATTTTTAAATTTTTACTTCTTTTAGCACCATATATTTTTTTATTAAAAATAATTAATTAAATTATATTTGTTGCACTCATACTTTATTTTGTAATAAATATGTCAAGAAAAATAACTAATAAATAATTTTTAATGGGTTTATGTATTTAGGCATTATGGGGTTTAGGAGATTTCTGATTTAACTGTGTATGCATTAGTGGTTTATAGGTTTTATTTAAGAAAAAAAATAAAAAAAAAAATTATTTTTATTATTTTTTGATATTTTCAAAGATTATAACCTTTGAAAAGTATAATGAATTTTAATTTTTTTCAAAAGTGGATAAATATTTTATTAATACTAATCATAATAATTTTATATCATATAATTCAATATAAACAATTTTATTGATAGATATTCTAATAATTATAAAAAAATAATTAAAACTATATTATGAATAAGATTGATATTACTTAAAAATATAATATCAAAACCTAAAATGATTCAACAAGCAAAGTAAAATATATTAATTAATAATATTATTTTTTAAAATTTTTATTCTTTTTATTAGCTCATCTATTTTTTGATGTAAAAAAATTTTATGAATTATATTTTTATTCATAATTTATTTTATAATTAATATATATATATATATATATTTATATATAATATATAAAACTAAACAATCAAAATGAATTTTTTAAATTAAAATGAAAACAAATAAAAATGAGATTTATTAATTATTATTTAGGGGATACTCGTTTAAATGATTATCTATATAGGGGTATCGGGATTTTGTAGTTTAGTGATTTAAGTGTTTAGGCATTTAGTGATTTATATGTTTTATTTAAACAATGAAATAAAAAAAAATATTTTTTTTATTTTTTCACCTGTTCAATGGTTATAATCTTTGAAAATATAATAATTTTAAAATTTTTTTCAAAAGTGAATCCAATATTTAGTTATAATAATTATTAAATTTATATATCATATAAATTAAATACAAATATATTTATTGATAAATATTCTAATAATGATGAAAAAATAAATTAATAATCTATTATTAATAAGTTAGATTTCAATTAAAATATAATTACAAAACCTAAAATGGTTCAGAAACAAAGTAAATATATTACTAAATAATAATTTTTTTTTTAATTTTTTTATTCTTTTAATAAGTTTATCTATATTTTTTTGTTGAAAAATAATTTATATAAATTATATTTTTCTAACTTATAATTTATTTTGTATTTAATATTTATATAAAAATAAATAAATAAAAAATTAAAATGAATATTTAAAATTATAATGAAAAAAATAAAAATGATATTTATTATTTATTATTTAGGATATACGTGTTTAAAAATCTTTATCTATTATGTTTTCGAGATTTAGAAGTTATTGATTTATGTATTTAGGCATTTAATGGTTTATAGCATTTATTTAAACAAAGAAATAACAAAAATTTATTTTTGATATTTTTTCAAATTTTCAAATTTCATAACATTTGAAAATATAATAATTTTAAAATTTTTTAAAAATCTGAATACAATATTTAGTAATAATAATTATTATAACTATATATAATATAAAAAAATATAAACAATTTTTGATAAATATTATATCAATTATCAAATAATAAATTTATAAACTATTATTAATATGATAGATATAAATTAAAATATAATTTAAAAACCTAAAATGATTCAAAATCAAAGTAAAATTTATTACTAAATAATAATTTTTTTTTGTTTTTGCATCATTTTATTATCTTATATTTTTTTATGAATAATATATTATTTAAATTATATTTGTCACTCATAATTTATTTTGTAATTAATATTTCTATAAATTATTAAAATTATATTTAAGGTTTAAAAGTTTAAAGGTTTAGGTATTTAGGGGCTTCGGGGTTTAGGAGTTTAGAGATTTATGTATTAGGGATTTATCGGTTTAAAGTTTTATTTAAACAAAGATATAACAAAAAATTTATATTTGTTCTTTTTTCTCATTTTTGAAGGTTATAACCTTTGAAAATATAATAATTTTTAAATTTTTTTATATGTGAATACTATATTTATTTATTATAATCTTAATATTATATATCATGTTAATTCAATATAAACAATTATATTGATTTATTAAATTAATGATCAAAAAATAAATTAATAAACTATTATTAATAAGATAGATATTTTTTAAAATATATTTGCAAAGCATAAATTTATTCAAAATCAAAGTAAAATATAATACTAAATAATAATTTTTTTTGATGTTTTGCTTCCTTTTATAACTTTATATTTTTTTGTTATTAAAAGTAAATTATTTAATTTATATTTGTCTTCCACATAATTTATTTTTAATTTATAATTCTATAAAAATAAACTAATAAATAATTAAATGAATATTTAAAATTATAAGGAATACAAAAAAAATTGAGATGTATTATTTATTATTCAGGATATACTAGTTTAATGGTTGAAGTATTTAGGTGTTTTGGGGTTTAGTGATTTATAGTTTTTATTTAAAGAATGAAAAAATAAAAAATTAAATTTTTTAATTTTTTTTTATTTTTGAAGGTTATAACCTTCTAAAATATAATAATTATTAATTTTTTTAAATGTGAATATAATATTTAGTAATAATAATCTTAATAATTATATATAATGTAAACTCAATATAAATAATTTTATTAATAGATATTATAAAAATGATCAATAAAAATTAATAAACTAATTAATAAGAATGATATAAATTAAAATATAATTACAAAAACTAAAATGATTCAAAATCAAATAAAATATATTACAAAATAATAAATTTTTGTTTTTAAAATTGTCTCTTTTTATAAGCACATATTTTTTTTGATAAAGAATAAATTATTTAAAATAGATCTGGCTTACTAATAATTTATTTTGTATTAATATTTCTATAAAATAAACTAATAAATAATTAAAATAAAAATTTAAAATTATACTTAATAAAAATTAAAATGAGATTTATGATTTATTATTAATGTTTACCAATTTAATAGTTTAAGTATCTAAAAGTTTTGTCATTTAGGAGTTTAGAGATTTATGTTTTTAGGCATTTAGTGGTTTATAGGTTTTATTTAAAAATGAAAATAACAAAATATTTATTTTTATTATTTTTTGATATTTTCAAAGGTTATAACCTTTGAAAATATAATAATTTTAAATTTTTTCCAAAAGTCAATTCAATATTTAGTTTTAATAATCATTATATTTATATATCATATAAATTCATTATAAACAATTTTATTGATAAATATCCTAATAATGATCAAAAAATAAATTAATAATCTATTTTTATAAAATAGATATCAATAAAATATAATGAAAAAACCTAAAATGATTCAGAAGAAATCAAAATATATTACTATATAATAATTTATTGTTTTGAAATTTTTTCTTTTAAAAAGTTTATCCATATTTTTTTGATGACAATTAATTTATATAAATTATATTTGTCTAACTCAATTAATTTTAGTTAATATTTATATAAAAATAAACAAATAAATAATTAAAATGAATATTTACAATTATAATGAAAAAATAATATTGAGATTTAATACTTATTATTTAGGTATACTAGTCTAATTTAAATTAGATCTGTCTCTAATAATTTATTTTGTAATTAATATTTCTATAAAAATAAAATGATAAATAATTAAATAAAAATTTTAATTATACTGAATAAAAATTAAAGATTTATGAATTATTATTAATGTATACTAGTTTAATAATTTAAGTATTTAGAGGTTTTTTCGTTTATGACTTTAGCGATTTATGTTTTTAGGCATTTAGAGGTTTATAGGGTTTATTAAAACAATAAAATAACAAAAAAATATTTGTAATTTGTTATCATTTTCATAGGTTATAGCCATTGAAAATATAATAATATTTAAAATTTTTTGAAATGTGAATTCTATGTAATTATATTAATCTTATTAATTATATATCAGATAAATTCAATATAAACAAATTTAAAGATAGATATTATAATAATAATGATAAATTAAATTAATAAACAATTTTTAATAAAATAAATATTAATTAAATTATTTACATTACACAAAATTATTCAAAATCAAATCAAAATATATTACTAAATAATAATATTTAGATGAAAAATATATTACTATAAAAATGATTCAGAAGAAAGCAAAATATATTACTATATAATAATTTGTTGTTTTGAAATTTTTTTTCTATTAAAAAGTTTATCCATATTTTTTGATGAAAATTAATTTATATAAATTATATTTGTCTAACTTATAATGTATTTTTTAATTAATATTTATATAAAAATAAACAAATAAATAATTAAAATGAATATTTAAAATTATAATTAAAATGTAATATTGAGATTTATTCTTTATTATTTTGGGCATACCAGTCTAATTTAAATTAGATCTGTTTCACTAATAATTTATTTTTTAATTAATATTTCTATAAAAATAAACTGATAAATAATTAAAATAAAAATTTAAAATTATACTTAATATAAATTAAAATGAGATTTATGAATTATTATTAATGTATACCAGTTAATATTTTAAGTATTTAAAAGTTTTTTCATTTATGACTATAGTGATTTATGTTTTTAGGCATTTAGTGGTTTATAGGTTTTATTAAATAATAAAATAAAAAAAAATATTTGTAATTTTTTCTCATTTTCATAGGTTATAACCTTTGAAAATATAATAAATATTTAAAATTTTTTGAAGGGTGAATTCTATGTATTATTATATTAATCTTATTAATTATATATCAAATAATTCAATATAAACAAATTTAATGATAGATATTATAATAATGATAAAAAATTAAATTAATAAACTATTATTAATAATATAAATATTAATTAAAATATATTTACATAACACAAAATGATTCAAAATCAAATCAAAAATATTACTAAATAATAATATTTAGATGAAAAATATATTACTATATAAATGATTTTGAAGAATGCAAAATATATTACTATAAAATAATTTGTTGTTTAGAAATTTTTTTCCTTTTAAAAAGTTAATCCATTATTTTTTTGAAGAAAATTAATAAATATAAATTATATTTGTCTAACTCATAATGTATTTTTTAATTAATATTTATATAAAAATAAACAAATAAATAACTAAAATGAATATTTAAAATTATAATGAAAATGTAATATTAAGATTTATTCTTTATTATTTTTGGTATACCAGTCTAATTTAAATTAGATCTGTCTCACTAATAATTTATTTTGTAATTAATATTTCTATAAAAATAAACTGATAAATAATTAAAATAAAAATTTAAAATTATACTGAATAAAAATAAAAATGAGATTTATGAATTATTATTAATGTATACCAGTTTAATATTTAAAGTATTTAGAGGTTTTTTCGTTTAACACTTTAGTGATTTATGTTTTTAGGCATTTAGTGGTTTATAGGTTTTATTTAAGAATGAAATAACAAAAAATTATATTAGATATTTTTCACATTTTCAAAGGTTATAACCTTTTAAAATATATAATTTTAAAATTTTTTAAAAATGTGAATACAATATTTAGTAATAATAATCATTATAATTATATATAATATAAACTAAATATAAACAATTTTAGTGATAGATATAATATCAATTATCAAAAAATAAATTAATATGCTATTATTAATATGATAGTTATAAATTAAAATATAATTACAAAACCTAAAAATATTCAAAATCCAAGTAAAATTTAAACTAAATAATACGTTTTTTTAGTTTTTGCTTCTTTTTATAAGCTAATATTTTTTTTTGATGAAAAATAAATTATTTAAATTATATTTGTATCACTCATAATTTATTTTGTAATTAATATTTTAATAAATTATTTAAATTATATTTAAGGTTTACGAGTTTAATGGTTTAAGTATTAGGGGCTTTTGTGTTTAGGAGTTTAGAGGTTTAAGTGTTTAGGCATTTAGTGGTCTATAAGTTTTATTTAAACAATGATATAACAAAAAATTTATTTTTATTATTTATAAAATTTTGAAGGTTATAACCTTTGAAAATATAAAAATTTCTAATTTTTTTCAAATGTAAATATAATATTTAGTTATAATAATCTTAATAAATATAAGTCATTTAAATTCAATATAAATAATTACATTGCTAGATATAATAATAATGATCAAAAAAAATTTAATAAACTATTATTAATAAGGTAGATATTATTTAAAATATGTTTGCAAGATCTAAATTTATTCAAAATCAAAGTAAAATATATTACTTAATAATAATTTTTTTAATGTTTTGCTTTTTTATAACTTTATATTTTTGTTATTATAAATAAATTATAAAAATTAATTTGTCTTACTCATAATTTATTTTGTAATTTATAATTCTATAATAATAAACTAATAAATAAATAAAATATTATTTAAAATTATAATGAATACAAAAAATTGAGATTTATTATTATTATTCAGGATATATAGATTTAATGGATTAAGTATTTAGGTTTTTGTGTTTAGGAGTTTAGTGATTTAAGTGTTTAGACCTTTAGTGATTTATAATTATTATCTAGAGAATTAAAAAACAAAAAATTTAATTTTTTGAATTTTTTTAATTTTTGAAGGTTGTAACCTTTGAAAATACAATAATTCTTTAATCTTTCTAAAATATGAATTCAATACTTAGTTATAATAATCTTAATAATCATATATGATGTAAATTTAATATAAAAAATTTTATTAATATATATTATTATAATGATCGAAAAATAAATTAATAAACTATTATTAATAAGATAGATATTAATTAAAATATATTTGTAGAACCCAAAATAATTTAAAATCAAAATAAATTATATTACTCAATAAAATTTTAAAACTTTGAAATTTTATTTGTTTTTATAAGCTTTTTTTTACATAAAAAATAATATATTTAAATTATATGTCTCACTCATTTATATAATTTGTAATTAATATACGCATAAAAATAAACGAAAAAATAATTAAAATAAATATTTAAAATTATAATGAATACAAATAAAAATGAGATTTATTGTTTATTATTTATTATTTAGGTTATATAGGTATAATGGTTTAAGTATTTTGGTGGTTTTGGGGTTGAGGAGTCTATATTTAAATGATTAGGCATTTAGTGGTTTATATGTTTTATTTAAATAATAAAAAAAATTATTTTTGTGATTTTTTATCATTTTTGAAGGTTATAACCTTTGAAAATATAATAATTTTTAAATTTTTTTCAAAGTAAATATAATATTTATTTATAAAAATCTTAATATTTATAAGTCACTTAAATTCAATATAAGTAATTTTATTGATATTTATTTAGTAAAGAAAAAAATAAATTAGTAAACTATTATTAATAAGGATAGCAATTAAAATATAAATGCAAAACCTATAATGATTCAAAATCAAAGTAAAATATATTACTAAATGATATTTTTTGTTTTTACATTTTTACTTCTTTTATTAAAC
>JAREIK010007512.1:0-23204 GCA_029783825.1 Sapria himalayana | reverse complement strand
AGATAAGAAGATATGTAGATCATAGATAAAGAGATAGAGAAATAGAGAGATAGATAGATAGGTTGATAGATAGACAAAAAGATAGAAAGATAGATAGACATATAGATAGATTGATAGATTGATATAGTTAGACATATTTATAGATATATAGATAGACATATAGACATAATAGATAGACAGACGATAGATAAATAGACAAATAGATAGATAGATTGATGATAGAAAAGATAGTAGATATAAGGATAGAAATATTGATAGATAGACAGAGAGATAGTATTCAATAGTTAAATAGTCACATAGTCCAGACACAATATAGAAAGATAGACATGTACAAAGATAAAAAGATAGATAGAAAGACAATACTTAGATAGTCAGATAGACAAATAGAGAGATAAATAGATAACTATAGACAATATTTAGATAGTCAGATAGTCAGGTCGATAGATAGATAGATATAGAGATAGAAAGATATAAAGATTATAGATAGATAGAGAGTGAGAGATGGATAGATAAATAGATAGATATAAAATAACAGATAGATAGATATAAAGATAAATGGATAGATATATAGAAAAATAGATAGATAGACAAATAGATAGATAGATAGATAGATAAATAGATAGACTGATAGACATATGGATAGATAGACAGAAAGACATATAGATAGATAGACAAACAAATAGATAGATAGATAGACAAATAGATAGATAGACAAATAGATAGATAGACAAATATGATAAATATAAGATATAAATATATAAAGATAGATAAACAAAATAGATAGAAGATAGATATTCAGAAAGATACATCAATAGTCATATAGACAGAACGATCGATAGACATTTAGAAGACAGAGAGATAGATAGATAGAAAGATAAATAGATAGATAGATTAATAGAAAAATAGACATATAGACTTATAGACAGATAGACAGATAGGTAGATAGACAATTATACGATACATAGATAGTCAGTAGGCAAATTGAGTAGATAGATTAGTTATAGATAATATTTAGATAGATAGACATATATAAAGATAGACAGATTGATTGATTGATTGACATATAAACAAAAACAAGATGATAGATAGATATATATATATATATATATACATATGTAGATATATAGAATTAGAGATACAAAAATAGATAGATAGATACACAGTTAGACAGATATACATATAAACATAGACATAGATTGATAGATAGATAGACATGTATAAAAAAGACACATTGATATAGAGACAAATACACCAGATAGACAAATTTGCAGATAGGCAATAGACAAATAGATTTATACAGATAGACAAATAGACATATAGAATAAAATAGACACATAGGTAGATATAGAGATATATAGAAAGATAGTTAAACAAATAGACAAATAAATAGATAGATAGATAAATAGTTAGATAGATAGATAAATCAAAAGAGATAGACAAATATATAGTTAATCAGATAGACAGATATACAAAAGACAAATTGATAGATAGATAAATTGAGAAATTCGACATATTGACAGTTAGACAGATAGATAGATAGACATATAGGCATATAGACGTATAGATAGATAGATAGAAAGTTAGATATAAAGATAGATAGATCAACAGATAGATAGATATATAGATAGACAGACTGATTGATTGATTGACAAATAGACAAATAGTAAGATAGAAAAAGTAATAAATAGACTTGATTGATAGATAGATAGATAGACAAATTGATAGATAGAAAGAGAGATAGATAGATTGACATATAAAAAGATAAACAGATAGATAGATAGAACAATAGACATATAGACCAATAGACAGATAGACAGATAGATAGATAGAAAAATAGATAGATAGATATTTTTACAGATTGACAGATAGATAGATAGACAGATAGACGTATTGGCTTATAGACAAATAGATAGATAGGAAAATAAATAGATTGATAGATAGACAGATCAATAGATTTACTGATATATAGATCGATAGATAGACACATCGTTAGATTGATTTATAAATATAATGACATATAGATAGATCAATAGATAGACCTATAAATAGATTGATAAATAAAATAATAGAATGATAGATAGATAGAGAGATAGATAGACAAACAGATCGATAGACAGACAACAGATAGATAGATAGACAAACATATTGATAGATATACAGATAGATAGATAGATAGATAGGTAGATAGATATATAGATAGATAGACAGATAGATATATAGATAGATAGACATATAGATATATAGATAGATAGTTAGATAGTCAGATAGATAGATAGATAGATAGATATACATATAGTCATATATACATATACAAAGATAGACATAAAGACACATAGATAGAGAAACAAATTAATAGATTGATAAATAGACAGATAGACATATAGACTTATAGATAGATAAAATATGAAGATAGATAGATAAATAGAAAATAGATAGACCAAATAGATAGTTAGAAAAATAGAAAGATTGATAGACAAATAGATAGATAGAAAAATAGAAAGATAGACAGATAGAAAGATATATAGATAGATAGAAAGACAGAAAGAATATAGGTAGATAGATAGATAAATATATAGATATAAAGACAAGTAGATAGATTGACAAATAGATAGATATTAGATAAATATATAGAAGATAGTCATATATACCTATATAAAAATATTCATATAGATATATAGATAGATAGAAGATAGATAGATAGACATATAGACATATAGACATATACACAGATATACAAATTACCAGATAAACATATTGATAGATTAAAAATAGACAGATAGACAAATAGACATATATATAGATAGGCAAATAGATAGACAGATAGATGACAGATAGACTGAAGATAGATAGAATGATAGACAGACAAAAGACATGTAGACAAATAGACACATAAAAAATAGACAGATAGATCAGTAGATAGATTTAAAGATAAATAGATAGACAGATAGATAGATAGACATAGTGTCAGATTGACAGATTTATATATAGACAGATAGATAGATAGACATATATACATATAGACATGTAGAAAGATCGATATATAGATAGACACATAGATAGGTAGATAGATAGGTTGACAGATAGACAAATAGATATATAGAAAGATAGATAGATATACCGATTTACAAATAATCATATAGACAGATATACATAGATAGAAGACCTATGGGCATATCAACAAATAGATGGATTAACATATAGATAGATAAAGATATAACATATAGATTTATAGACAGATAGATAGATAAGCAGAAAGATAGAAAGCTATATAGCTAAATAGTCAAATAAAAATACTAGTTAAATATAAAAATTAAGAGATATACATATAGATAGATAGTTAGATATACATATAGATAGATAGTTAGATATACAGATAGACAAATAGACATATATGAAGTTAAACAAATAGGTAGATTGACAGATAGACAGATAGACAAATAGAAATATAGACAAATAGATTGATTGCCAGAAAGACTGAATACAAATAGACAGACAGACAGATAGATAGATAGAAAAAATGACAGGTAGACAGATTGACAAATAGATTGATAGAAACATAGACAAATAGACATATAGATCAAGAGATATATAGATCGAGAGATGTATAGATAGACATATAAATGATATACAAAATGTAGAAAGATAGATAGACAAATAGATATATAGATTATTTGATTGATAGACAGAAAATAGATAGATAGCTAGGTAGATAGATAGATTGATAGATAGATCGATAAACATATTGACAGAAAGATAGTTATACAAATAGATAGATAGATTTAAGATAGACAGATAGATAATTAGATAGATAGATAGATCTACAGATAACATATGATAGATATATAGATAAATATATAGACAAATAGATAGATAGATAGTTAGACATATAGATAGATATACAGATAGATAGTTAGAAAAAAGACAGATAGACAGATAGACAGATAGACCTATGTATTGATTGGCAGTTTGACAGATAGACAGATAGATATAAAGAGTGATAAATAGACATGATAGATAGATTTATAGTTAGATAGATAGATAGATAGATAAATAGATAGATATATAGATAGATAAATTAATAGAAAGAAAGATAGATAGATATAGATAGATAGTCAGATATAGATAGATAAATAGACAGGTAGATAAATAAGCAGATTGTCAAATAGACAGACAGATAAATAGATAGAAAGATAGATAGGTAGATAAATATATAGATATATAGATAGATATATAGATAGAAAGATAGATATACAAATATACAGAAAGATAGATAGATTGATAGATAGATATATAGATAGATATATCTATATATATAGATATATAGATAGATAGATAAATAGATATATATATATATATATATATATATATATATATATATATATATAGTTATATAGATAGACTAATAAACAGATATATAGATAGATATATAGATAGACAGACAGACATATAGATACATACACATGTATACATATAGATAGATCGATATATAGAAAGATTTATAGATAGACATATAAATATATAGATAGGTAGAAAGATAGCTAGATATAACGATAGATAGAAAAATAGATAGAGAGATAGAAAGAGAGACAAATAGATAGATAAAAAATTATACAGATAGTCAAATTGTCACAAAGACAAATATATTGATTGATAGATAAATATATAAAAAGATAGACTGATAGAAAAATAAAAAATGGATAGATAGAAGATAGAGGATAGCCAACTTGATAGATAGACATAAATAAAAGATAGATAGATAAATATATAGACAAATAGGTATATATTCAAATAGATATGTAGATACATGGATAGATAAACAGCAAAAAGGCACATAGATAGAGAGACTGATAGATAGATAGATAGCCACATAGCTATACAGTTTGATAAATAGATAGATTGATAAAAAGATAGATAGAAAGATAAAAAGAAAGAAAGATAGATAGATATATATAGATATATAAAGATATATATATTGTTGTATATGTAATTTGTTTTAACTTAATAATCTGTTTTAATATTTTCATGTAAGTGCAGGAAAGGAAATATTAAAAGCTCGGAGATGCAGCAGTAGCACAATAACGGAGGTCCCGCTGACCGTTAGCGGTCAGCGAGACCTCCGTTATTTTTGACCGGTTTAACTATTTATCTTCGTTCTCCTCTCTCTCTTTGCGCGATTTCGCGACTGTCGAATGCTGCATACTGTAAGATGCAGCATTTCTTGGTTTTATTCTGTAACACGTAAGCGTTTTCTGGTAGAGGTAGCTAGTCGTACTAAGCGACTAGCTAACCACATTATTTCTGTGTTGATTTCTCGTTTTGATTCTGTCGTGGATGCTTGTGGATTGGGATATATATATATTGCTTGTTTCTATGGTTTCTGTTGTTTTCTGTTCTTAATCTCACTACCCGTGGAATGCGATTGCCCAACATATATATATATATATAGTTAGACAGATTAATAGATAGATATATAGACAAATAAACATGTAGATAAAAGATAGACAGTTAGACAGATAGACATATAAAAATATAGATAGATAGATAAATAAATACCCATATAGACATATTTATAGATAGATAGATAAAACGATAGACATATAGACAGTAGGTAGATATGTAGATAGGTAGATAAAAAGATAGGCATATAGATAGATTGGTACATAGGCAATTAGACACATAGATAGATAGAAAATTAGATAGATTAATAGATTGACAGATTGACTGAATGATAGGAAGACTGCTAGTCAGATTGAGAGATATAAAGATAGAAAGTTAGATATATAGACAAATAGAAAGATAGATAGATAGACATATAGATCAATAGAAATAAAGATAAATAGATTGATAGATTTATTTATTTATTTTATGAATGATGAATGATAGATATGTAGAAGGAAAGATAGATAAATAGATAGATATATAGATAAATAGATACACACACACACATACACACAAATACATAGATAGTTAGACAGATATATAGATAGATAGATATATAGTTAGCAAGATAAAAAGATAGATAGATAGATATATAGATAGATAGTTAGACAGATAGACATATAGACATTTAAATAGATAGATAGATATATATTTAGATAGATTTATAAATAGATTTATAGAAAGAGAGAAAGAAAGATAGATAATTAAATAGATAGACAGATAGATAGATAGGCTAATAGGCATCTAGACAGACAGATAGATAGTTATATAAATAGGTAGATAGATAAATAAATAGACATATAGATAGATAGACAGACAGATAGATAGATAGAAAGTTAGAAAGATATACAAATAAATAGATATACAAATATACAGATAGACAGATAGATAGATAGACAAATAGATAGATAGACAAATAGACTGATAGACTAATAGATAGATAGATACATAGAAAGATAGACAGATAGCCAGATAGCCAGATATCCAATTGGCACAAAGATACATAGATAAATAGAATGAAAGATAGAAAGTTTAATATATATAAATATATAAATATATAAATAAATAATATATATATATAATATATATATATATATTATTTGATAGATCGACAAATAGATAGATAGGATGATAGGCAGATAGATAGATATATACATAGACAGATAGATAGAAAAATAAATAGACAAAATTGATAGTTAGACAAATAGATAGATATACAGATAGATAGATAGATAGACAAATAGACAAATACATAGATATATATATATATATATATACAAAATGATACAATGACAGATAGATAAAAAGATAAATAAAAAGATGGAAAGACAAATATATAGATAGATAGATATACAGATAGACAGATATATAGATAGACAAATAAATAGATAGATAAATATATATACAAATAGACATATAAGAAGATAGGCATATCGATAGATAGGCAGATAGATTTATAGATTAATAGATTGATAGATGGTAAGATTGATAGATAGACCAATAGACATGTAGATAGATAGATAGTTATACAAATAGATAGATAGATTTATAGATAGATAAACAGATAGATAGATAGACAAACATATTATTTAATATATAGATAGATATATAGATAGACATATAAACAAATAAACAGATAAATAGATAGATAGATATATAGACATATAGACAGATAGACAGATAGATTGTTAAACAGAAATACAGATAGATAGATAGATTGACAGATAGATAGATAGACATATATATAGATTGACAGATACATAAATAGATATAAAGATAGACAAATAGACATGGTAGATAGATTTACAGTTAGATTGGTAGATAGATAGATATATAGATAGATAAATTAATAGACAAATAGATAGATAGACAGATAGATAGACAGATAGATAAATAGATAGATAGCCACATATATATATATATATAGACATGTAGATAAATAGGCAGATAGTCAAATAGATAGATAGATAGAAAGAAAGAAGGATGGTTATATATATAGATAGATATATAGATAGAAAGATAGATATACAAATATACAAATAGATAGATTGACAAATAAACATATAGATAGATTGACTGATAGATAGATAGATATATAGATAGATAGATATATATATATATATATATATATATATATGTATATGTATAGATATATAGATAGATAGATATATATATATATAGATATATAGATAGATAGATATATAGATATATAGATATATAGATAGATAGTTAGATAGATAGATAGATAAACATATATATAGATATATATATAGTTAGATAGATAGATATATAGATATATACACATGTATACTTATAGATAGATCGACATATAGAAAGATTTATAGATAGACATATGAATATATAGATAGGTATAGAGATAACTAGATAGATATATAGACAGATAAATAGATAAAGAGGTAGAAAGAGAGACAAATAGATATATAGAACTTTATACATATAGACAAATCATCACATAGACAAATATCTTGATTGAGATAAATATATAGAAAGATAGACTGATAGATAAATAGTCAAATGAATAGATAGAAGATAGTATATAAAGGATAGAAGATAGACAACTTGATAGATAGACATAAATAATAGATAGATAGATAGATAAATAGATAAATATATACACAGATAGGAAAATATTCAAATAGATAGGTAGATACATAGATAGATAGACAGATAGACAAAAAGGCACATAGATGGAGAGACTGATAGACAGATAGATAGATAGTCACATAGCTAGACAGTTAGATAAATAGAAAGATTGATAAAAAGATAGATAGAAATATAAAAAGAAACAAAGATAGATAAATAGATAGAGATATATATATATATTTATAGTTAGATAGATTAATAGATAAAAATATAGACAGATAAACATATAGATAAAAGATAGACTATTAGCCAGATAGACATATAGAAATATAGATAGATCGATAAATAAATAGACATATAGACATATTTATAGATAGATAGATAAACCGATAGAGATATAGACATATAGGTAGATATGCATATAGATAGATAGGCAGATAGGAAGTTAGGTAGATAGGTACATAGGCAGTTAGAGACATAGAGAGATAGACAATTAGATAGATTAATAGATTGACTGAATGATAATAAGACTGGTATTTAGATAGAGAGATAGAAAGATAGACATATAGACAAATAGAAAGATAGATAGATAGACATATAGATCAATAGAAATAAAGATAAATAGAGAGATTGATTGATTTATTTATTTATTTTTTGAATAATTGAATGATAGATATGTAGAAGGATAGATAGATATATAGATATATAGATAATTAGATAGTTAGATAGATAGATAGATAGATATAGATATATATATATATATACACATAGATAGTTAGACAGATATATAGATAGATTGATATATAGATAGCGAGCTAAAAAGATAGATAGATATATAGATAGATAGTTAGATTAGATAGACATATATGCATTTAAATAGATAGATATACATATAGATATATTTATAAATAGATTTATAGAAAGAGAGAAAGATAGATAAATAGATAAATAGATATACAGACATATATATAGGCTAATAGGCATCTAGACAAATAGATAGATAGATAAACAGATAGATAGATAGACAAATAGGCATATAGACAGACAGATAGATAGATAGAAATATATACAAATAAACAGATAGAAAAATATATAGATAGATAAATAGTTAGATAGACAAATAGAAAGATATACAAATAGAAAGATAGACAAATAGACAGATAGACAAATAGACAAGTAGACTGATAGATAGATTGATAGCTACCTAGAAAGATAGACAGATAGCCAGATAGCCAATAGGCTGAAAGATACATAGATAGATAGAAAAAAAAAGGATAGAAAGAGAGAGAGAGATATATATATATATATATACATATAGTTTGATAGATCGACAAATAGATAGATTGGAAGATAGGCAGATAGATAGATATATACATAGACAGGTAGATATATAGTAAAACAAATAGACAAATTGATAGTTTGATAGATAGATAGATATACAGATAGACATATAGATAGATAGACAAATAGATAGATAGATAGATAAAATAAAATATCGATAGACAGATAGACACATAGATAAAAAGAGAGATAAATAGATGGAAGGACAAATAGATAGATAGATAGATAGATATACTGATAAACATTTATATAGATAGACATATAGATAGATAGACAAATAAATAGATATATAGATAAATAGATATACAGATATACATATAAGTAGATAGGAATATAGACATATAGGCAGATAGGCAGATATGCAGATAGGTTGAATGAAAGATAGACAAATAGATAGACAAATAGTTAGATAGATAGTTAGATAGATAGAGAAATAGTTAGATTAATAGATTGACAGATTGATAGGATGACTGATACATAGATCAAGAGATATACAGATTGACATAAAGAAAGAAAGATAGATAGACAAATAGTCAAATAGAAAGATATAAAATAAACAGACAGATAGATAGAATGATATATAGATAGATATAGATAGATTTATTTATTTATTGATTGAATGATTGAATTATATATTAGTAGATGGATAAATTGATATATAGATAGATATATAGATAGATATATAGATAGATAGTTATATAGATAGCTAGATAGATAGATAGATAGAGAGATAAATAAATAGATAGACAATTAGACAGATAGACATATAGACATTTACATAGATAGATAGATAGACATATAGATAGATTTATAAATAGATTTATACATAGACATATAGATAAATAAACAGATAGATAGATAGATAGATAAATAGATAGACAGATAGATAGACTATAATTAGACAGATAGATAGATAGATAGATAGACAAATAGACAGATAGACAGATTGACAGACAGACAGATACATAGATTGATTGATTGACCTATATAAAGATAGATAGAGTGATAGATAGATAGATAGACAGATCAACAGATAAACAAATAGATAGATAGATAGATAAAATTACATATAGATAGATAGATATTTAGACATGTAGACAAATAGATAGATAAACATATAGATTGATAAATATATAGATAGATAGTTTGACAAATATACAAATAGAATGATAGATACATTGATAGTTAGATACATATATAGATACATAGATATATTGATTGATTGACACATATATAGATAGACATATACACATATAGATAGATAGATAAATAGATAGATTGATAGATAGGTTGAAAGATATATAGATAGATAGACAGATAGATAGATATAAAGATATACAGATAGATAGATATATAGATAGACATATAGAAAGATAGATAGATAGACAAATAGACAGACATATAGATAAACAAATAGAGAGCTAGACAAATAGACAGATAGATAGATAGACTTATAGACTGATAGATTGATAGACACATAGACAGATAGACTGATAGACATACACATAGACAAATAGATAGATAGATAGATAGAAAAACAAATAGATAGATTGACAACCAGACAGATTGACATAAAATAGAAAAATAGATAGATATATAGATAGACCATTAGATATAGACAGATAGAAAGATATACAGATAGACAGATAAACAAATATACATATTGACAAATATAGAGATAGAAAGATATACAGTTAGATAGATCTATTGATAGATAGATAAAAGATAGACAGATAGACAGATGGATATATATATATAGATAGATAGATAGAAAAATAAATATAATGAAAGAAAGAAAGATATACAAATAGATAGATAAATATATTGATAGACTAATATGCACATAGACAGATTGACTAATATACAGATAGACAAATAGATAAATAGACATATAGATACATAGATTGATAGACTGATAGATAGATAGACAAAATGCCAGAAATTTAGATAGGTCGATAGATAATTAGAAAGATAGAAATAAAGAAAGAAAGATAGATAGATATATAAATAAATAAATAAATAAATAAATAAATATATATATATATATATATATATAGTTAGACAGATAAATAGATAGAAATATAAACACATAAGCATATAGTTAGATGTGTATATAGTTCGACAGATAGACATATAGACATACATGTCTATATTTCTATCTCTCAACACTCAAGCCTACAAGGAGCTCAATATAGCCTTTTATTTTTAGAACATGAGCACTAACTAAAGCACCCTCAGCCATCTTGCAAGAATGCATTGCCTTGGTACTCTCTTACCTTTCTTACCTTGCTTGTTGCTGGAACATTTTTTATAAGATTGAAGTTCATATTATAAGCTTCTATATTTTCCATATTCTTTTGGAGTTGAGAACTCATGGTCACTAGCATCAAGCATGTAACATCAATAGAGTCATTATTATGCTTCATATAAGCATTCTTATAATCTCTGGTAGCATTATCACCTGGTTCTTCATGTAGAGCTTCATTTAAGACATAAAGCATCCTTTTTTTGTTTTAGAAAAATTCTCAAATTTTGAAACCAGTCAAGAAAGTTAGTCCCAGTAAGTTTATCCTTCTCAAGGATTGATTATAGTGACATAGTAAAATTGTTGTTGTTGTTGGCCATCTACAATGAATTCAAAGTTCGATAAGTATTTTGATTATAAAAATTTCTCACTAAATTAATAACCCTCAAGAATAATCATATCAATATAGTGTGCTAAGGTCCATATTTTACTCAACTTTAAATCAACTTTGTCATGATACTAAAAATTAAGTTATTTAGGTAGGTAACTCTTACCAGTTACATCTCATGCAATTCTTAGATATTAATGGGATTTTGACATCATATGTCCCGGCATGCTTGAATCTGATCTAATGCCATTAGTACCAAAACCATTTTGATAACCTAATAAAATTACACCATTTTTAAACATAAGGGTAGCACCATTAATCATATTGTCTTAATAATGTCACCTAATGTACTACTTTGGTAGAACCCACAATAAGGTGATAAAAAGTTTGACAAGTGTTTAAATATGGATGACATGTTAACTTTAAATTTTATGTGAGGGATCTTGATTGATTTTAATTTTCAATTAATAGATCTCATCATATATCTAGTATCACCTAATCATATAATATCATACATAGTATCTCATACATGCATATAATAAACAAGTCACAGTATGGCCTTAATCTAGATTGATCACCATAAGCCAATATGAAGATCAATAGTCATTCCTAGGTAGTAATAAGCAGCTCCAAGAAGTTGATTCCACCACCAACTTGCGAATAGACACCTAGCTCCTCCATCATCATGTTGGATTGTAGGACTTCAAATGGCTTACATTGCCTCTCTTATTTTATTACAATAATTAAAAAAATTCAATAAAATAAAAATGACATGCAAGCCGTATTTAATAATTATAATCCTTAATAAAAATAATAATCTACCAAACACATTGGTTAAAAAGGTCATACTATGCACACTGTGAAGCAACATAACACGCAAAATATAAAATGTTATCATTTATAAAAATAATTTGTATTAAAAGAAATAAATTATAATAGTCGTGTATTTAAAAACAATTAAATTTATAAGGTGTTATGCTGAGCTATTATGGTGGTTCTACTAGCTAGTTAGTGAATAGGATCAAGGGGGGCCGCCCTCACTGGGCCAGGAGCAGCAACCTAGGAAAAAAAATTAAATTTCCATTGACCTCATCGATAAATTTTCATTGATCTCATCAATAATTTTTCATTGATCTTATCAGTAAATTTATATTGATCTCTTAAAAAAAATTTCATTGATCTTATTAATAAACTTTCATTGATCTTATCAATAAATTTTTATTTATATTATCAATAGATTTTTTTTGATCTTACTAATAAATTTTGAATAAGCCAAAAACAATCAAAATCACATTAAAACAACATATTATGTAATCTCATTACACATTGGGCTCATTTTGGCAACACCATTAACAATCACTGATATATCAAAATTGATATATGAATTTAGTCCATGTATTAATCTGATCAAGACAAAGCTAGAATCATATATCATACTATTAAACACTTTAATGGCAATATCCCATTCAGATTCTCAATCATACAAATTCTATTAGGTTTCGGATTCAAACAATTAATACCTTAACAAAACCTATTAACTACGTCGTTTAACAAAAACCATAATATCACATATATTCAAAAATACAAATCATGCCAAAATCATAAGCATAACATACATATGATCAAATATGGCATTATCACTTTTTATGAAAACACAAGTTCCTATAATACCACTGTTAGGGTTTATCGGGCAGAATATCCTCTCTAATTTGAACATAAACATAGTAGAATTTATAATTTTTTTATCCCTTAACCCACAAAGGATCACATGCGTTTCATAAAAACATGAAGGAAGGGTAAATGAAACTTACCTCTTGTAGATCGATTCATCATGCCTTCAAAGTGTGCATCCTAGTTTATTCGGATCTTCAAAGGTGCTGCCTTTCTGAAAAATGATCATCCTCTACAAGTATCCACACACGAACAAATAATGAATAATCTTGTTGAATGCTAGTTCAGATTCGTCTTCTCAAAATGAAAGGGTTTATTTCTGTTTTATAAAAGATGACTACTTGTATCAAATATGTCTCACACATATATATACAAGTCTTCTAGGGTTTTAGTCATAAATAAATTTAATATTATTATATATTTAAAACACTTTTAAATAATAAAAACTTAAATTCAAATTTTTAAAAGCCCCCTTTAAATGAATTTATTCATTAAAACTCAAGTTGATTGTAACAAATTAATTATTAAATTAAATCATGAATTTAAACTTTCTTACAATTAATTTCAAATTTAAATAATGACTAATTGTTATTTGTAATTTATAAAATCTCATCATTTTAAATTACTATAGAGAGTGAAAAATCACATCCATTATTATTTGTTCTTAATGTGTGACTCTATATGTTCAATTAACATTGGCAGTAGGCTCAAATTACATTTTTATCCTACAAGTCATAAGTGGCCTAGAGCAAGACTTTACGACAACCAAAGTTAAATGAAAAGGTCATGATCTGAGACAACCTTAATATTGCTAATGACATTATCTTTTGCCTGATGATATCTTGCTAGAATATAAGGCTTGGAAAAAGTCACCCTTATATCGTTCTATCTTTTATTACTCGAAACCCAATTTGACTGACTAAATAAATGATATTGATCACCATCAATTCATTTGAGCACGACCATGCATTTCTTAGTTGCAAATATCGAGTGGACCTAGAGATATCCCTCTTTTAATAAGAGGGATAAATTCCATCTATATCACTCTTATCACACTTTATAATTCTTATTATATTCAAGTATAACATTTATAGTCATAAGATTAAAGACAATGTTAGATTATATCAAAACATAATATTCCATATGTTTAGAATTATAGTAATCACAGGTCAAAGGATTTAAAAATATAACTTTTAGAGATTAACTTAAGACTTTGATCCATGATTTAATCTCAAGATGGGTCTATCCAATATTTATTCTCATCAAATAGTGATAAATTTGATTTGTATCTCATACACATATTCATACCATGAATATAAATAAAACTTTATACTAATCTTAATTTATTTTTCTTCCCATAAAAATAAACGATTAGATACATTTAGAAAAATTAATAAAATTATTCAAGGATATTATATATAATAAACATGCAAATCATCATAATAATTAATTCTCACAAATAATCAAATTACTATATTCATATGATAGACCTAAAGCACTATTACTAACAATATATAGTCAGATAGCAAAAAATAGACAAATAGATAGATATATAGATAAATAAATATGATAAACAAACAAATAGACAAATAGATAGATAGATTGACAGATAAATAGATAGATAGATAGATAGATAAATAGATAGATAGACAGATAGAAAGACAGTTAAATAAATAGATAGATATACAGATAGACATATAATATAGATAGATAGACAATAGATAGATAGACAGATAGTCAAATAGACAAATCAACAAATAGATAGTTAAATAGATAAATAGATGGATAAACATATAGACAAATAGACAGATAGACAAATAGATAGCTAGACAAATAGATAAATTGATAGATTTATAAGAAGACTAATAGTTAGATCAAGAGAGAGAGAGAGACAGATAGATAAATAGATAGATAGACATATAGAAAATAGAAATAAAAATAGATAGATAGAAAGATAGGTAGATAGACAAATATAGAGATGGGGAGATAGATAGATTTACAAATAGATAGATAGAAAGATAAAGACAGATAAACATATAGACAGACAGACATATAGATAGATAGATATACAATAGATAGATAGATAGACAGATAAAGAGATAGACAGATAGATAGATAGACTAATAGATATATAGATAGATAGATAGATAGATAGAAAGATAGATAGACATATAGATAGATAGATAAATAAATAGATAGATAGACAAGTAGACAGATAGTCCAATAGACATATAGATAGAAGATCGATAGACAAATAGATAGATAGATAAGGAGATATATATAGATATATAGATATATAGATATATATATATATATATATATATATATAGACAGATTGATATATAGGTAGACAGATAGACAAGTAGATAGGTAGATAGATATACAGTTAGATAGATAGACAGAAAGATTGATTGATAGAAAGATAGATATATAGATAGGCAGATAGCAGATAACAGATAGTTAGAGAGCCATATAGATCTATAGAAAGATAGATAGACATAAAAAATTATAAATAGATAGGCAGATAAGCAGATAGATAGATAGACAGATAGACAAGTAGATAGATAAAAAGATAGAAAGATAGATATATAGATAGAGAGACAGATATATAGATAGACAGCTAGACATAAAGATAGATAGATAGACAGATAGACAGACAAACAGACATACAGACAGATAGATAGACAAATAGATAGATATACAAATAAAGAGATAAATAGATAGACAGATAGATAGGTAGATAGATAGACAGATATACAGATAGGCAAAAATGCAAATAGATAGACAAATAGACATATAGACATATAGATAGATAGACAGATAAAAAGTTTGATAGATAGACAGATAAAGAGATAAATAGATAGATAGAATGATAAATAAATAGATAGATAGATAGATAGTCATATAAAAAATATAAAGATAGAAAGATAGATAGATAGACAGATAGATAGATAGACAAATAGACAGATAAACAAATAGACAGATAGACAAATAGATAGATAGACAAATAGACAAATAGAGATATAGATAAATAGATAACTAGATAGATATATCGATAGAATGATTGATTGATAGAAAGATATATAGATAGTTAGACAGATAGATAGGTAGATAGATTGATCAAAATGTATGCATATATATATATAGATAGATAGATAGACTATTATATAGATAGATAGATAGATAAACATATAGACAAATTTATAGAGATACAGTGAACTGATAGACAGACAAATAGATAGATAGATAGATAGATAGACAGATAGACTTATAGATTGATAGATATATAGCCATATAAATAGATAGACAGATAGATATATAAAAGTATAAATTGATAGACTGATAGACAAATAGACTAATAGATGGATAGACATAAAGATAAATCTATATATAGAATGATATATAGATAGATAGTTTAAAAAATAGACAAATAAAAAGAAAGAAAGATAGATAGATACACACATAGAGAAATAAATATATAGTTATTCAGATATATATATATATATATAGACATATACAAAGATAGATAGATATATAAACTAATTTATGGAGAAACAGATAGAAATGTGGATAGATAGATAAATAGATGGATAGATAAATAAATAGATAGATAGACAGATAGACAAGTCTACGGATATAAAGATATACAGATAGTTATATAGACAGATAGATAGATAGACAGAGAGACAAATAGATAGATAGATAGATAGATAAGCAGATATGCAGATACGAAGATAAAAAGATATATAGATAGACATACAAATAAACATATAGATAGATTTAGATGGATAGATTCATAGATAAACAGATAGATAGATAGACATATAAATAGATAGACATATAGACAGATGAACAGATAAACAGAAAGACATAAATATAGATAAACATATAGACAAATATACAGATCAACAAAAAGATAGATAAATAGATAAATAGATGGATAGACAGATAGACAGATAGTTATATAGTCAGATAGACAGATAGATAGAAAAATAGATAGATAGTAGTTAAATAGATAGATATATAAATAGATTGACAGATAAGAAGATAGATATATAGACAGATAAATAAAAAGAAATAAAGATAGTCAGATAGATAAATAAACAAATAGATGAATAGATAGATAGACTGATAGACAAATATATAGATAGACAGAAAGAAAGAAAGAAAGATAGATAGGTAGATAGACAAATAGACAAATAGATAGATATGTAGATAGGAAAATAGATAGATAGATAGATAGATATATAGATATATAGAAAGATATACATACTGATAGATATACTAATAGATAGATAGATAGATAAACAAGTATACAGGAATACAGATAAATAGATAGACAATCAGATAGTAAGATAGATAGATAGATAGACAGATAGATAGATAGACAGATAGATAGATAGACAGATAGATCGATAGATATACATTTTATTTGATAGATAGATAGCCAGATAGATAAATAAATAGACAGATAGATAACTAGATAGATAGATAGATAGAAAAATAGATAGATATATAGATAGATAAATAAATAGATAGACATACAGACAGATAAAAAGATAGATAGATAAACATATATACAGATAGACAAATAGATAGATATACTGATAGATAGATAAACAAATAGACAGACACATTGATTGACATATAGACAAAAGACAAATTGACAGATAGACAAAAAGCCAGATAAATAGATATACAGATTAACATATTGACAGATAGACAAAAAGCCAGATAAATAGATATACAGATTAACATATAGACAGATAGACAGATAAATAGATAGGTTGAAAAATAGACAGATAGACAGATTGACAAATAGATAGATATATATATAGATTGACTGATTAATAGATAGATAGATAGTCAAAGAGATAGATATATAGATAGACAAATGGATAGATAGCAAGGTAGATAAATAGATAAATAGACATATAGTTAATTGCAGATAGATAGATAGATAGACAATAGATAGATTGAAGGATAAACAAATAGATAGACCGATAGTTAACCAATAACCAGATGAACAGATAGATAGACAAATAGATTGATAGATAGAAAGATAGATGGATAAGCAGATATACATGTAGATAGATGGATAAATAAATAGAAAGTCATACAGATAGATAGAGAGATTCAATAATAAAGAGATAGATCGATAGATAGATTGATAAATAGACAAACATATAGAAATCTGACAGATGGATAGATATATTGATTTAATGATATATACATAGATAGATAGCCAAATAGTGATATATATATATATATATATATATATATATATATATATATATATATATATATATCGTGTGTGTGTGTGTGTGTATCATTAAAGAGTGATAAATATATAAATAAATAGATTGATTTATTTATTTATTTATTTATTTATTGAATGATTGATTGATAAATACGTATATGGTTAGATAGATAGATAATATATATATATATATATATATATTGATAGTTAGACAGAAAGATAGATAGAAAAACATATATATAGATATATAGATATATAGATAGATATATAAATAGTTATAAAGATAGATATATAGACATATACATAATAGATAGATAGACATATAGATAGATTTATAGATCGACGGATAGACAGACAGATAGTTAGATAGATAGATAAATAGGAATATAAGTAGATAGGTAGATAGATAGATAGATAGGCTGATAAACAGATAGACATACAAATAGATAGATAGAAGATAGACAGACATACAGATAGATAGATAGAAGATATACATATTAATAAATAGACAGATAGCCAAATAGACAGATAGATATATATATAGTAATACATATAGATACAGAGACAGATAGACAGATTGACAAATAGATAGATATATAGATAGACAGATAGAATAAAAGGCATATAGATAGTAGACAGATAAATAGACAGATAGACATAAAGGCTGGTCTACATTTAGGCAGATTGGTAGATTGACAGATATATAGATAGGCTGATAGATAGTAATACAAATAGATAGACAGACAAACATATAGATATACAGATAGCCAAATAAAAAGATTGATAGATTGATAGGAAGAATAAAAATATATCGAGAGATAGACAAATAGACTGATAGATATATAGAAAGATAGACATATAGAAAGATAGAAAGATTGACAGAAAGATAGAAAGATAGATAGATAGGCATATATGCAGATAGGAAGATAAGAAGATAGACACATAGTTAGATAGACTGATAGACATATAGACAAATAGATAGATGGATAGATATAGAGATAGATAAATTGATAGACTTAATATACAAATAGACTTGATAGACTTATTGATATATAGACATATAGATAAATAGATATACTGATAGAAAAATATATAGGTAGACATATAGATAGGTTGACAAATAGACAGACTGATTGATTGATTAAGAGATAGATAGATAGAAAGTTAGACAGGTAGACAGATATACATATAGATAGATAGAAGATAGATAGAAAGATAAAAAGATAGATAGATAGACAAATAGATAGATAGAAAGATAGACATATAGACAGACAGACAGATAGATACATAGATTGACATAAAGACAGACAGATAGATAGATAGACAAATAACTAGATCATAATATAAATAGATAAACAAATAGGGATATAAACTTATAAATAAATAGGCAGATAGATAGATTGACAAATATATATATAGACAAATAGATAGATACATAGATAGACAAATATATAGATAGAAAGATAGATAGATAGATGGATAGATATATCATTAGACGGATAGACCGATAGATAAATAGATAGATATACAGATAGATAGATATATATATAGTCAGATAGATAGATAGATAGACAAATAGAAAGATAGATAGAAAGATAGAGAGAGATATATATATACACACATAGATTGATATATAAACATATACATAGATTTATTAATAGATAGATAGACATATAGATATATATATATATATATATATAGATAGACAAATAAATATGTATACATATAGATAAATAGACTAATATACATATAGCAAGATAGAAAGATATATAGTTAGATAGATAGACATATAGAGAAATAGAGAGATAGAGATACATACTAATAGATAGATAAATAGAAAGATAGATAGATAGATTAAAAGATAGATTGGCAGATAGATAGATTGACAGATAGATAGATAAACATATCGAGTTTAGTCAGATAGATAGATATAGAGACAACAACATAAAAAGTTAGATATATAGACAAGTATATAAATAAATAGATAGACATATAGATAGTTAGACAAATAGATAGATATAAAGATAGATAGTTAGATAGATAAAAAGTCAAACAAAAATATATATAGACAGATAGATAGATAGATATACAGATAGATAGATCGACATATAGATAGATTTGATAGATAGTCAGAATGTAAGATAGACAGATAGACAAATAGATAGATAGATCAACAGATAGACATAAAGGAAGATAGAGAAAGAGATAGACAGACAGATAGATTCATTGATAGATAGATAGTTAAATAGTAAGATAGACAAATAGTCAGATAGACAAATAGAAAGAAAGAAAGATAGGTAGGTCGGTAGACTGATAAATAGATAGATAGATAGTTAAATAGATAGAGAGATAGATAGATAGACAGAAAGATAGACAAATAGATAGATAGATAAATATACAGTTAGACAAATAGATAGATAGATAGATAGATAGAGTGATAGATGGCTATACAGATAGATAGATATCTAGACAGATAGATAGATAAACAGATAGACACATAAACACATAGATAGATAAATACACAGACAGACATATAGAGATATTGACAGATAGATATATATTCATATAAATAGATAGATAAATAGGAAGATAGATAAATAGAAAGATAGACTTTTATATAGATAGATAGATAAAAAAATTGTTAGATATACATATAGATAGCTAGATATATAGACAGATAGACAAGAAGAAATTTAGACATATAGACAGATAGATAGATTGACAGATAGATATATAAAAATATAAAAAGATAGAAAGATAGATATATAGACAAATAGACTGATAGACAGATATACAGATAGAGAAATAGATAGTTAGTCAGATGGTCAGTTAGTTAGACAAATAGATAGATAGATAGATCAACAGATAGGCATAAAGTAAGATAGATAAATAGATACAAAGATAGATAGATATTTAGATAGTCATATATATAGATAGTCAGATAGAAAAATAGATAGATAATTAGTTAGATAAATAAATAAGTAGACAAATAAACAAATAAATAGAAAGATAGACAGATAGAAAGATAGATAGATAAACAGAAATAGATATATAGATATATAGATATAGATATATATATATATATATATATATATATATATATATATATATATATATATATATATATATATATAGTTAGATCGATCGTCAAATATACAAATAGATAGATAGACAGACAGATAGATAGATAGATACATAGACAGATAGATAGACAAAAAGATAGACAGACAGATAGATAGAAAGATAGACATATATACATATAGATAAATAGACAGATAGAATTATATGAAAGCTAGACAGATAGACATATATATATATATATATATATATATATATATATAGATAGACAGACACATAGACAGATATAAGGATAGTCAGATAGTTAGATATTTTGAAAGAAAGATTGATAGATAGTTAGAAGAGATATAAATAGATATACAGATTTAAAATTAGACCTATAGATAAATAGAAAGATAGAAAGATATAAGATAGATAGATTGACATATATACAAATAGATATTTAGACACATAGATAGATAGATAAATTGATAGACAAATAGATAGAAAATAAATTATAGATAGATAGACTACTAGACAAATAGAAAGACACTCAGATATATAGATACACGAATAGAAGACGTACATATAGTTAGATTGAAAAATTGTGAGATAGAAAGATTGATAGATAACAAATAGATAGATGGACAAATTGATAGATACGCAGATAGCCAAATAGATAGATAGCAAATTATATATATATATAGATAGAGATAAAAAATATATATATATATATATATTTAGACAAAAGATAGAAAAAAAAAATAGATAGATAAACGGATATATATATATATACATACATACATATATATGTATGTATGTATAAAAGTCTATCTGTCTTAAGGTTTATCTATTATATATATATTATATAATAGATAACCTTAAGACAGATAGACATTTATAGATACATACATATATATTTATGTATATATATATATATAATTATATATATATATAGACAAAGACAAAAAAAGATAGATGATAAACAGATATATATATATATAATATAATAGATAACCTTAAGACATGATAGACATTTAACATACATACATACATATATATATATATATATATATATATATATATTATATATAATATATATATATAATATAATGATAGATAGATATATAGACAATTTATAGATAGATAGATTAACAATAGACAGATATGTAAATGAGGTAGATAGACAGTTAGATAAA